>LPNX010885810.1:222905-310405 GCA_001517045.1 Pseudotsuga menziesii
AATTATTGATTAATGAAATGAAGTGTTATTTCTGCTACATATTTGTGTATTCTGTTGCATTCCTGCATAAATCCGGATCAAAAAGACATTAGCCTATGTTGGAAATATTTTGGGTATGTGATTGCATTGGGGGATCACACTTTGTCAATAGAGAGACTCATAATCTATATAGTATAGGCTAAAATGTTAGATCTTCCACTGGATTAGACGTATTCAAATCCATAGGATAACTTAGGGCCTTTTATAGAGATGGATGGAAGCTAGTTGAAGATGAATTAATGGACAATAGCATACATATTAGTGGAGGTGGATTTAAAGGAGGGTTTGTAAAAATACTTTCTAATAGAGGTATGGAATAATCATCCCTTTTTGTTTCTCAAGGGTCATATCTGCATATCACATCTAGCAAGTAATTGTGTCCTCAAATTTACTAAAAAGTGTGGAGGAAATAATTCTCAAAGAATTCAAAATCTATGCAAGAAAAATTAGCTTCTAAAGTAATGTATATTTGGGAATGAGAGAGTGAGGCTTGGAATCAAAGGAAATGAAAACCATGGTTAAATATTTTGAGGAATACAAAATGGAACCTCAAACCATTACCTATGACCTATGGAAACTACTCCATTAACAATTGATTATCTCCTCATTGACAAAATTGGGAAACCACTATGGCATCCTTACCACATCTGTGATTGTAACCATTTCTTCTACCTTAAAGAGGGTCTTAAAATCATCTACACCAGCCTCTACTATTTCCTTGAATTCACTAAAATTAGACCCATTGACCCTTTGAGTTTTCTAGATTGTGTTATAGTTCCTTTATCCTTTAGCATATTGATGAAATAATTTCAAGTTTTCATCACCTTTTTTGAGCCAATTTCTTTAATTTTTAGCTCAACATCTCTTATTTACCATCCAACAATTGCTTTCATCTCTACTCCAACATCAAAACCTTCTCTTTAATCTCTACAAAAAGAAACTCTTCCCTCTCATATTACTAAAGAGTATCCAACTTATCGTTTACCTCAACAATTTCCTTATCCTCTTTTATTCTCTTTGCATGGCCCCAACCTAGCATCAATTATTCTATTTTTTAGGTTCACCTCAAATTGAATTGTTGTTAATTTAGGAAGGATCCCATTGAAAGGGAATCATTATCCAAATAATCTTAACTAATTCAACAAATTCCTCCTTTGACAACTAGTAAACATTAAATTTGAATGGGATAGGAGGTATTTTCCCAAAATATACAATATCCAACATGATGGGGAAGTGATCAAAGTCCCTCCCAAGCCGACCCAATTTTTTGTCCTCAAGGATTCCTCCAAGAAACCCTTAGATACCAAAAATATATATATCCTTTTGTCTACCATTTCATCACCAACACACTTATTTTTCCAAGTCAGCTTCAACTTCACTATATCCACATCAATTAGACCTACTTCTTCCAAATTTTTAATAAATAAAGGACAAAATATCCATCTGATCATTTATGCCTCAAGATTCATATCTACCAATAAATAAATTTAAGTCTCCAATTTAGGTTCTCCCTTATAATAAATTTTTTCCTTAAGAGATCGTCCCGAAACCTAATTCTATCGTTGTAGGGGCCATATAGATTTTGTACCAACAACTCTCTTCCCAAATCCTAAGAGAACAGTTCCATGCCTAGACCTAAATAAAAAAACTAATCGTTAGAATAATAAAAATAATGATTTTTCCACCTCTAACACCCCCCCAAAACCAACCTATCACATTAACATAAAAAAATACCAACCACCTAGCAAGGCTTCTAGGTTCTTAACAATAACCCCCCGCTCTCCTCTTGAAGTAAAATAATGTCAAGCATAAGCTTAACTACAACTCTCTAAGGCCAATTTTTTTCCAATGCTAGCCAACCCTTTATAGTTTAAACACATAGATAATTGAGAAACCCTCACATGGGAATTCAATGATCTAAGAACCCCATCGATAACTAATTTCTTTCTATAACGGCATCAAAATCCATATTTTGTTTTTCCACATGGATAAAGGACTTCCTTCATTACCCTAACACCTTTGTACCACAAACAAAAACAAATACTAACCCACATGAAACACCCCCAGGATGAAACTAGAGCCCCTAGGGTATAACCTCATATTTATGTACCTCATCCCAATTCCTTCATATTTAGAGGAGTTAGGGATTTCTCCATGAGGAGATTTCGTAAGATAGATCTCAAGTTGGTATTTTTTCAAGGGTATGCTCTACCTTGGAGGGTTGTAATACACCCCAACTAGAGCCCCAAGAACCAACTAGATATCCCCTAATACCCCTAAGAAAATGTAGATTACTTCCAATAGAAATCCAAGGACCCTCGATACTTGAAATGAAAAAGGAGGGTTAAAATTTAATGACATTAATTGCTCGATCAAATTACCTGAAGTCACCTCCATTTAAGAGTAATCCTTAGTACTATAATCTAAGAGAACAAGTAAAGGGCCTACATAGAAACCTCCACTATTTGAGGCCATTGGAGGATTCTAATGAATAATTTCATGTGCACTAGACTTGATTAGAGAATCCATTGACCTTGGAGATAAT
Organism: Pseudotsuga menziesii; assembly: GCA_001517045.1. Lineage (NCBI taxonomy): Eukaryota > Viridiplantae > Streptophyta > Pinopsida > Pinales > Pinaceae > Pseudotsuga > Pseudotsuga menziesii. The sequence goes on from LPNX010885810.1 coordinate 225,490, forward strand.
TCCCTTATCAATCCTTCCACAACTTCATATTTACTCACGATATTAGTCTTCTTAACACCCCTAAAATACCCTACCTTAAAAACATTTACTCTTGACATTCCCATGGATGACGGATATGTCTTATTTAGCCCAATATTTTTATGAAGGAAAAGGAGCATTCAAAAATTAAATGGCCCAAATTGTGGCATCTATTGCATCTGAAGGGCACTCCTTCATACTCTAAGATTTGAATATGAACAAAATGAACCTTGCAAATATCCATTCTCTCAACCAAACCTTCTCTTCAATTCAAAATTACCAATATATGAGTAACTTTCATCAAGCCAAATGCCAAAAATACATATATGCATCTATGAATTGACCCAATAAATTACCAATCAATTTGAATATATTATGAGACCATGAATCAAGGAACAATGATGAAAATTAAACCTAAATGGGAGATGAATCCATGTGCTCCTTCTAAGCATCAAAGAACGATCTTCATGGCTTTATAAATAAAGGAACCAAGTCCAGCACTAAGAACTAACCATTATTTTTTTAGCATCCTTCACCAACCATAAAATGAAAGCTATCCATCCCCAAGTTAAAAAGCAATACATTGAAGAGTATACCAAGAGAGATCCCTAATTCTTATCCTACCATTATTGTAATATATTCTCAGCAAAATGATACCAAGGATCCCTACCTACAATGGCGCTATCCTCCATGTCAACCACCTCATGCATTCTCACTTCTTCTCCTAAGACCAAATTGACAGGTGATGACCATGGCTTGATGCATTAATTTCCTCTTCTTCTTATTACCAACAATACTCTCCACTTCAATGACCTAAACCAACACGATAGAGGACCCATACTTGTCCTTATAAGGAGACCGCAAAACCCTAATATTCTTTGATTGAGAAAAACCACCACTCAACTCCAAGAAACCCAAAGCCTAACCAAAGAACCCATGACCACCACCCGAACCATCCAACCCACCAAACGATCCAACACCTAAAGTTCCCAGGTCACAAAAGTGGTCTAATGTTAAATAATAACCTTTGCTAGCCTACACAAATACCCCATTGGAAGGGACTAGCCGGGAAGAACTCCCACCAAAATATAGTAATTTAACAACAACAACAATTTAATTTAATTTAATTATAACGTCAATACCTAGCTATAAACCAAATTTGTGTATGATACCCACTTTTTTATGGGATAGGGACCCCCTCTACATAGAAATTTGAATATTAAAGCTTGGTATACATGCCCTACCCCCCTCTGAATTTGAACCTATAACCTCTTAAGAGGAAACTCATGTTCTTAAGTTTCATACCCACTCAAATTGTACATCCATAAAATCCCCTTTAATATTGCATTTTAGAAAACACACATAAACATTTAAAAAGTTTTACTTTATAAACCTCCATAGACATGCACTAAAAACAAGTGAATATGCCACAAAGTAGCTAGTCCATGCCAAATATAAAAAATTGTGAAAGTAAATAAGTTAGAGGTTGATTATAGAAATTGAGAAAGCATGGAAGTGACCACATTGTTTTTGTATTTTAGTGCAGAAAAGTCAACAATGGAATGTGAAATTTACATATGACACTCTTAGAAAATTCCATATTAAATGCTTTTTTGTGTTTAAAATTAAGTCACACTCTCAAGGAGACCCACAAAGAGTATTCCATGGATTTTGTTGGAGTGCCAATGACGAGATGAGGACATGATTACTTATTTATAGGCATGAACATATTCAAGAAAGTGTGTGTGCTTATTCCATGGAAGAAGACCATTAAAGTCCCTTAAGTAATTGAATTATTCCTTACAAGTGTATCGGTTCCTTTTAGACTAGCTACAACAAGCATACCTGATTGAGACTCCATGTTTTTGGGCATTTTTGGACAACATTGTGAGAAAGAATGGATAGTAAACTGAAGCACTCTACAACTTTACATCCCCAAATATATGGGAAGACATAAGTGGTGAACATGATTATGATGAAATTTTTGAGAGGATACAATTTGAAGCATTCAAATACTTGAGATGAACATTTAATTTACATAGAACACACTTATAAAAAGGAAATACATTCTTCTACCTAATAATCACCCTTGGAAGATTTGTTTTGGTTATTTTCCATAATCACCTTTGTTGTTGTTTATGGGAACCAAGAGTAAAAGGTACTAAATATGCATGAGGAGGAAAGTAGAGAAAGCAAATTCATTGACATGAATAAGTAGATTCAATGGAAAGTATAGGAACAATTGAAACAAGCATAGCAAAACATAAGTTTCACATGACCAACATTAAATAAATCATAAGTTATTTTCTTTAATTAATTTATTCTTGGTTGAATGTGTTGTTCTGGGAAAATTTTAAGAATCCATACTTAACTAGAAGTGTGTGAACCTTGGCGAATTTCACCAATTCTTAAAATATCAACTAAAATATTTGGCAATATTTTTCTAAAAATATTTCAGTTTCTAAGGATTTTATATACTTTATATAATAATTTGGGGATTTTTAGAGTGAAAAAGTTAACCCTATCAAAATTGGGAGAATCGGGCCTTAAAAAAATGCAAATTGGCGAATCTTATTTTGGAAAAAAATTGCAAAAATAGCCCATGGGCTAAATTTTGCCCTTAAATTTTTCCTTGGTGTTGTTCATTTTAATTTTTGTTATTTCCTTCTCCACAATTAGATAGAAAACACATATTTACCTATGAAAACTAATTCTAATGTTTTTTGAAGAATCATTATGACGAAATTTTTAGTAGGATATCTGGTACAATGCATTGATAAATGTGCAAGATTACACTAGGAAACTCTTTAGGCATGAGCATCACTAGATGCAATGAGTACTAAGTGGACTATTGAAAACCATTATAAATTTGTCATTTGCAACTATACTCATGAGATATGGGTCATATATTAATGACTTACAACACACTGATAATCCCAAAACTGATATATGATATTGGAATTTTTGTAAAACTCCCAATGACTTGTAATGCATTGCTTGTCGCACTTTGGTTTGACTGTGCAAATAATGAAAAGTTGGTGGTTGGTATAGATCATAGTCTCCTTACCCATTATCTAGTGAGTCCATTTCTTTATGGCTAGCATCGAAGCATATAGCTCTTGATTGTATGTGCAATATTTCAAAACAACTTTGTGAAACAATTCAAAGTGATAGTTAGCATGTATTTATCCCTATATAAGGACAATTTCCATGCCATACCCACTTTCATTCATGGTAGTTTCAAATGGGTGTTGTATTTTAACTAGTGCCAAAATGAATTGCTTGTTGGTATTTATTTATTCAAAATAAATCTATTGTTGTATACTCTAATGAAATTCATTATGCTCATTCACTATCAATGTATGAAGTGGAAAAACAATTGTAGAAAATAATGCAATGAATTTCTTCTAGTATTATGTCGCCTCAACACAAATTCTCACCACTATGACACTAGTAGGTATGGACCATTTCTTGATGCATTAACCTTTGTTGGATCAATGTTCATTTCCATTGATCTCATGTCCTAGCTAAACCAAGGACCGATAATTAGTAAACTCACATTTCTTGAGATTTTCCATTGTCGATCCCTCTTCAATGACTCTAATAAATTAAGTCTAACACTTGATTCAAATGATAAAAACAATCTTCCCACATGGTGTTGAAGATTGATATGTCATATAGATATAAAATTCCAAAAGAATCAAGAAATTGATGAAGTGCATCATTCATCAAACACATAAAAGTCGTTGGAACATTACATAAACCGAAAGGCACAAGTAACCATTCATAGAGATCTTGTTTGTTTTGAAAGCAATCCTTCCAAGTGTCTTTGCATTTCATACATGGTTGGTGATAAATGGAATTTGGGTCCATATTTATGAAGCACTGTGCTTGTTGTAGTCTATTTGACATGTCATCAATCTAAGGAAATGGATAGTTGTTCTTGATGGTGATCTTGTTTAGCACACAATTGTGATTCACATTCTCCAACTTCCATCCTTCTTGGGTACAATGATTACTGGTGACCCACAAGGTGAATTGCTTGGCCTTATGACTCCTTTCTTCAATAACTATTACAAGTCTCATTTTATTTAATTTTCTTCCAACAACCAGTGGCATCCCTTTGGATTCTTTAAATATGTCTTTGTATGCTTCAACAAGTTTTCCTAGTTGTTGATTCTACTCATTATTGCAAACTTCTTAGGATGTTTTGATCTCCATTTTATCTTCATAATCAACTGGCCTTTTTCCTAAGCCCTCGGGGTCTATATAAGTTAGCGGTAGGGTGTACTTCTAAGGCGCTCCTTGTAATGTCGTTGGTTCAAACCTCGTAGCCCTGTGTACCATGTGTGGGGAAATGTTGGTACTCTTATGGGTATAGTGGAAGTAGACCGTAATTGACCCCGTGTCATGCGAGTATGATCCTGACCCAATTACTGATTCTCCTAGTTACAAAAAAAACTATCCTTCTTTACTAGCGTGCACTTGCTAATGAGAGCTTTGATTTTCCTTGCTATGTGTTGATAATCAAAGTCTGCTAATATTTTGACAAGTGGTATAGGTTTTCCATTTGTGTGAAGAAAAAATATTGTAGATACATGGATGGGCTCCCAAGTATAGCCCTGCATACATCAAATGGAATTACATCCATAACTACCTCACCAATGTAGTTTTTATCAATTGAAAATATGAACTAGCACTATTTGGTGACTCTTAATTCCATATCTTTGTTGAAAAAAAACATATATAGAAATATGATGGAAAAGGATAATGCCATTAACAAATTGTATTCACACAAATAATCCCATTATATAGTGCAAAGGGAAATGCCACCTCATGGAGAGATTTTCTCTAGATCCTAACACCTTTCTTGGTAACTAGGATAGGCAATCTTATCCAAATCACTTAGTCATCATTTAGGATAAATAACTATATCCTAAATGATAAATATAAATAAAGGTGACAATTAAACTTTGTGATTGTTAGGTTAAGTCATAAGGATAACATTTCCCCCCTCAATACAAGTCTATATGTCTATATCAACTAATCAATAAACACTAATGTCGAAGCTGATATGTTGGATGTTTCAAAAGCCTTCATCTGTGCTTCAATGAAAATATTCCTAAAAAACCATCAAACTATATGTTAATGGTTCATATGAAATGAATTCGAATAGAGATAAAATTTTGGAGTGAATAGTTTCCATGTCTAAACATTCCCTATTTGCATGACAATTCCATCATTTGGCAAGTGATTTAGCTAGAAGATGTTGATGCCTTATGATAATTGGTGAACATGTAGTATCACCACTCTATTATTTGTGAAAAAATAGGACAACTAAATTTCTCGTTGAGTATTGGCACTATTATGTGTCAAACAACATCCCAATCATGTTTCCTATATTTAAGTCTACCATTTAAAGACTATTGTTTGCCATTTGGCAATTTTGAGTCTACCATATACATACTATTGCTTCCCCTTTGAAAATTTGGAGTAAGTCATCTACATACTATTGTTGTAGAAACTTGAATTTTGATAACCATCATCAATATTCCCCCCTTTGTCAATTGAAAGATGAGGAATCCTCGCATCTGATGGTTTTGGCTAACCACTAACCATTTTCACTTTACAGTGTATCCCCCCTTAAGCTAAAAGAGAGTACCATTTTTATTTCAACTCAAAGTAGGCATTTGGAAACAACTACATCTTATCTCATACCATGAGGGCCATGCTTGAAAGCTACGCCATAAGGGGATCACTTTGGAGTTATATTCTCTTGTCATACAAGGTGAGCGGAATGAAAAGCTATCTACTACAAGATGTGTCTTTACTTGCGTTTAGATTCGACGATAAGACTAATGCAACTTCTTGGATGTTGAAGACCATTGCTAAGGATTGATCCACCCATAGCGAATCTTTAATCTTGCAATATTTTTTGTCTTGGAACATTTTTCTTATGCATGATTCTTCTTACCACAATGTTGACAAGGATGGAGATCATAACATTGATCTTCATGTGGCCAGTGTGATTACAATGTTGGCATTTTACATTATAGCGCTCGACTTGAACAGGTGAAGTTAAAACTTCTCGAAGCAATCCAACACTCTACAAGTGGCCTGGTTTTGAATAATTTCAGATATGCAAGCTTTTTTCGATGTCATATCCTAGACCATGTCTATTTTTTTTAACTTGTATTTCTTCCCAAGGTCTAATGATTTGCTTTGCAAGAGATCATTGAACTTGTTCATGCTAAACATGGACAACTTCATCTTCATCTGCATCTAAAGTTGTCTTGCGGGGTTGTTGTTGAGTGTACTGTTGATTTGAATGACCATCATTGTCATCATGATCATAGAGAGGCATGTTCTGAACAAAAACTAGTTCAAAAATATTAGTTGCCTCATGATTCTTCATTGTTCTTTACTCATTTTTTAATAGATCTAATTGGACATGTAAGATGCCTAACTTTGTTTGCATTGCATGCAAATAGGCTAGCACTGATTCAAGGCTTTCTTTGTTGAGTATGCCAATGTTGTCTTTTGCAATGATTATTACAGTGTTCAACAACTCTAATAATTCAAGACTTCACTCCATTTGAATAACCTTTCTTGCAACTCACTCACTTGCACTTCACACTCATTTGATTTTGATTTATGCTTGCTTGATTTTATATCAATTAGGGTGTCATATATAACCGGAAATGCACCCCAACTTAAGATTTTTACAATGGCTTGATTGACAAACTAAAAAAGGGTACTTGCAACTCCAACCTGATTTGAGCATACTTTGACTGAGACTTTGACCCGTTCGTATCTATGACAGTTATAATTTCAAACCGGCATATAGGTTATGGCTCCATATCCGCTTGCATTTATATGCATTTCCTTATGACCGTTTCACCTTAACCCTAGGTACGAACCCACTTCGTCATGTCACAGAACCTTCATACTGCTACTAGAAGCGACATTATGTAAGTGGTAGAGCTTTCTTATACACATGTGCCCTAGTTAGATCCCATTTTGCATTTTGGTACCCTTGTTGATATTTCTCTTTTAGGTTTGGGAGTCCCTTGTAGTTCCTCCATGTCCTTGAGAAAGAGCTTCATACTCCTCTTGAACTTTATGCTGGAAATTACCCATAGGGACTCCCTTGTATATCAAGTTGTAATTCCATTTCATGAGTTTTTCTTTCCTTATTGAGCTTTATTTTGGCTCCCTGCTTTAGATTTATAAGCCATGTAGCTCAAGCTTGTCTCGATCCTATCCAAGTAGAGCCTTTTACATATCCTTTGCAGCTTGATCATCCCTTATGGGGAGGAGAGCTTCCCCTGAGTTTCCTTATCCTACACATGCGTCCTTGCATTCAACATAGGTATGTTCTACTGCTTGGAAGTATTTTGCTTGGCCGCAACACTCATCTCCTCCTAGGTGTATAATATAAGAACTTTTATTCTTTTTCAAGCTTTCAAAAATCTGAAAAAGTCCAAAAAAAAACCATAAAAAGTCGAACAAAAAATGATATTATCTTTGGCGGCTGTCAAGTCGGGTTGCCTTAGATTAGAGCACTATATATCGCATCCATTGGTTGGGTTGTTAGTATGAATTTAGGAGTTGTACTTGTTACTCTGATTTTTACTCCACCAACTGGTTATGCTTCCAGTACCTATGGAGCCTCTGTTGATGCCTCATGTGTCACAGACATGTACCAGTTTGCATATCGAGTCTTTGCTGCCTATCTGCACTCACCATTCACCTTATGCTCTTGTTCGAAGGAATTTTTAGCCTAAGTCGGCCATTCCTCAGTTATCTTGACTTTGCATGTCCTCCATTCCAGATACAATTACTGGTTCGTGCACATCATGTTCATTCGATTTCTTCCACATTATCCACCATTGCAGAGTACCTCACGTTGGGTGATGGGGGATTCCTTAATTCCCTCCTTCCAGTGGATTCCATTCCATCGACTTCAGATCATTTATTCTGGTATAGGAGTCTAGAGTCCATTTGAGTGCCTTGAGACTTACAACCATCAGTGGCAGGTTCTCTCACCATCAACAGTTTTTGGAATAAATCAATGTATCATGATCAATGGATTCTTTCAAGTGTTCGACCTCAACACATCTATTCACACTTGTTAGATTGCACTTTGTAACTTGATTCCCATTATCATTATCGGTAGGATATCTCATGTCTGTTAACAATATACATCAATTATCAGTAATCAGACGATGGACCATCATGTTCGACCTCGACACCTTTATTCGCGTGATGAGACATGTACTCGTAGCAATTTGTGTAGAAGACCTTCCAGCTTATATGCATTTCACATATGCTACCTCCTTGACTGTGCCAGTATTCATGAGATGTCAGCTCTCATGACCAGATTCCAGTGTATTATCAGATATCTTCATCCATTATGTAGATCTTGTTCATTGTATATTATACATGGCGATGACCACACATGACATTTGTATATCATGCTTATTCATGGCCATTGTACTCTTATGTATCCGGTACTGCTACATGTATATTTGCAGTCACATGTAGAGATTTATCATTGTAATGTAACAATGAGTAGCTGGTTCTTCCACTTGGGTCTTCATTACTCCACTTCTGGGATGGATATAATGTATTTCATCCATCATGTTACCCCTCTGACCTCACACAATAGGGGGCAATGTTATAGCTGATTTTACCACACTTAGTAGATCACACCTTTATGGCCTTCCATGTCCCTCTGGGGACTCTTGGGACCCCCTTTGCTCATATTGTGCTTTGATGTTCCAAGAAAGTCCCCAAAAAACACATGTTTATGTGTATACACGAATTTTAAATCTATACCCGCGTGTATACGCAGATTTTGATCCAAAACCCACGTACATTGAGAAATGTGCATGAAGACAAAAAAAATTGGAGTTTTCCTCATAAAGTCCTGAATAAATTGACTCTTGGACTTCCATATGCCTTTATAACGCTCGGACTCGACCCTCCATTATACCTATTTGGAGAGCTATATATTGAGCCTCTTGGATACATTGAGGAGGAGAATTTGGAGAGCAAGGAAACTATAGTTCATTGTTTCCTCACTTGTTTATGCTTGAGTCAGCATCCCTTTGTCCCTTTGGAGCACACAGTGCTTCTCTTCCAAAGATTTCCTTTGCTTTGTAAGCTTTCCATTGAGATATGGAGGATTGAAATGGTGGAGTCCCAGGTGGAGGACTTGGTTTCTCCGGTTCACAGAAGTGCCGACAGAGTTTGTCACTATTGTATCTCTATTTTATTAATAGAAATATCCATTTCTTGTCCAGTAGATGTGCATAAATATGAATATTGTATCCATGGATGTATTTATTTGCTTATACATGATGGTTTCTATATGCTAGAGTAGGTCTAACACTTTGATATATATCATGCTTGTCTTGTTTGCTGTTGTTGAGAGAGAATTGTGAATGCAAGCGTGTTGGAAATTCTCAATGGGGATGTACATCAACCATCCAAAATAAGGTACACTTCATATCCCTTAGTGTTAGATGCATTTATTTCTCTTTCATATTGGAATGGATTGATTTCTGGTGCCATTCAGTTTGTTGTGGTACACCCCAGGCCATAGGAATTTTCTCTCCGTAATAGTAATAAATACCTTGACCTTTTTTTTCAAAGTCAAAGCATGCATATCATAGTGTGTATGGATAAATTCAAAAAAGAACTTTAAATAGGAGAGCATTTCGAATTTTTTTGTGAGTTTGTTTGGTTCTAATAAATCGTAATTCTGGATACATAAACAGATTCAATGACCTCAAAAAATTATAAATAAACATTATTCTTTAGATTTTAATTTTTTTTTACAAAATTTACATTTAAGCATCATAATATTTCAATGCTAAAAACACACACCTTGTCACTATCTCAATTAACAAATGATGGACCAAATGTTATAGTTGGAGATTGTTTTCCTAAATCCTATACGTTGTGGTAGATGAGGGTGCCACTTGATAACGGTGCGTGGGCCAATGTGGAGCTCATCAAGTAATCATTGTGAGTTGTTGTTTAATTGGAGATTTTGCATATCAAGTTCACCATGGAATCACCACATGTGATGGTGCAAAAATATGTGCCACATAAATGTCAAGACGTAGGTGCCTTTGTATATCTCACTTACACTGTCATTACTGAAATAACAAGCTACCAACTTCTCCAAATTGTCAATCTTGGCTTACCCATTTTAGAGGATAAGTTCGAGGATGGTCTTGCACTTCAATCCAAGATTTTCTACTAGTAGGGTTGATACTAAATTTGATTTCTAACCAAGATCAAGATACAATCACCTTCATTTTCTTGAGTCAAATTTTACATGGAATAATTTGGAGATCTCCTTTCCCTCTTCAAGATTAAAACTATTTACGATCACCTATTTTTAAGTGGATTTACTTGTTATCCTTCCATCAACCTTAGAATTCCTATCAATTTGGTTTCTTTCTTTTAGCTATTAACAAATCCATTTTTTGTTGTTTATGGTGCTTTGGTTGAAATTTTGGATGTAAATTCTAGCATTTGTTCTGTGAATTCCCATCAACATCATAATGTTTGGAATGGGGTTTACAATCTCCATTTTGTTGTCTAATATATGCCATTTTCTTCCTTATTTATAGCTTAGCTTGGACTCTCCTTGTTGCTTTGTCTAATTTGGTGCATCAAACAAATTCTTCCTCTTATCCCCTTCAATGTATTGATCTTGAAGACAATTCTCATTGATGACGATTGGATTGAATAACATTACTTGTCTCCGAAATATGGCTATGTAGGCCTTCCAAATATTTAATGAACACTCCCAGGATCTTGAGTGAAATACCCCATTGATTTTCTCTCTTGAAAAATTATGTGGTGTAATCTTGCACATTCTTTCCTCCCCTTTGCTTTAAATAGAGCCATCTTATCCTCCATTCCTCCTCATATCCTATGGGGTATAAATGTGACTTAATAATTTCTTTGAACATGACCCAATTAGTGATCGATGGTTTATATTCAAGTCTTTGAGCAACTGCATCACTTTCCCACCATGTTAAAGCACGACCTTCCAACTTTAACGAGCAAAACAAAATCTCTTTGCTCCGCTCACCTCATGCACATTGAAATAGAATTCCAATTGTTGCAACCACTAATTTAATTTAAGGGCATTGAGTTCACTTGCACATGGCTTGATGCATATCTTCACCTCTACTGCTTGATTTTTGATGCAATCTCCTGTCTGTTAGAATTAATGTTTATTTTAATAGATTTAGTTTGGGTATGTAGCAGACAATTGAGATATTCTCTCAACATGTCTCTTTAAATTTAAAATAAGTTGGATCTCACAACTTAGAGACATCTATATATTTGTAACAATTTGAAGATAATAGAAGCGTGTGAAGTATTATGTGTGAATAAATGTCTCCTATCTCATTTTCTATGTTGGTAAAGAGTAAGTCTTGGCCTAACTCCCTCACCTAAGGGACAAAGAGGAAAATAAGAGACCTGAGATGAATTTTTTGTAGAAGTAGGTAACAATTTGAAGATAATAGAAGTGTGTGAAGTATTCTGTGTGAATAAAATTTCTCTTATCTTATTTTATATGTTGGTATAAGAGTAAGCCTTGGCCTCACTCCCTCACGTGAGGGCCTAGGAGGAAAATGAGAGACGTGAGATGAATTTGTTGTAGAAGTAGGTTAGGTGTAGGAGAATGATTTCTATAGTGTTTTTTCATTTGAAATTCTTAGTTATTCTTTGTGCGTTTGTGTGAATGTTTGCTTTCCATTAGAGAAAGTAGTTTCAGGTTTGAAGTTGCATGCATCCTGTGAAAGAAGAGATCACAACATATTATCTATATGTGCTATCATTCTGTGAAAGATATTGTTGTTGCTACTGAAGAAATCCCTAAAACCAATCTAGATAGTACACTTGTCTCATCCTTGTGAAATATAGGAAGCATAGGTGCTAGTCCACCCCAAATTCTAAGACATAAACACCTATCCTTGTAATTATATATATATATATTGTTTATTTCAAATTTGGAACGACTAGCATAAAATCAATCTGGATAGTACACGTGTCTCATCCTCGTGCAATCTAAGAAAAGCATAAGTGCTAGTCCACCGTAAATTCTAAAATATAAACGCCTATCCATGTAAAAATAGACTAATGTCCACAAGTCGCTGTTAGTTGTCAAATCAACATAAAAACTAAAACTAGGAGTGATGATTCCCTACATAGACCACAAAGTCATTTAGGCTGGCATTTGACGGGTGACATTCTTGAAGAGGGAGCATTGAAAAAATGAAAAGAAAGAAAAATACACTAGAATGCCATGGGACTGTCAAAGTCAGAACCCCAATATATATCATATTCACCAAGAATTTGAAACAATGTTTCAAACCTAAATTCATAAACTTGACCATATAGGAAATCATCGATGAAAAATTGTCCCGTAGGAAGGACACTAGCCTTAGATTATTCATCCAATAGAGTAATTAGTTCACAAAAAACATGTGTGAAATTTATAAGATCGAAATGTTCCTTGATATCTTCAAGTAATCTAGCTATATGAATTATATATTTATTTTGAATCTGCATTTGTTCTTTTATCCAAGAAATAACAACAAAGAGTTTCCAAATATTTGAAGGTGTGTTAGTCCCTTCTCCACAACCAACTGCACTAGAACCTTAAGAGCCATAAACTCACTAAGGTTATTTTGTTCCTCTGGCAAAGTTTTTTGAACTGGAAGTAGTGATTGAACTAGAAGTAATTCCCCAAACTATAGAGCATTAGGTCCTTAGAAATCACCATAAAAAAAACTAAGGCTTTAGCTTTGGCAATCTACACCTCACCCATTATTCTACAAACCCAAGTTTTCACACAGGGAGACATAATTGAGATAATGCAATTATTTTTTCCTAGACATGAAAGGTGGGAGTACACTTATCCTTGAAAACAAGGCAATTCCTAGAGATCCAAATGCCCCATACAACTAGGAAAGGAATAACTCTTTGTTTTTTCATCTCTGGTCTATGAAACTACACCTTCAATCAATCCTCAATGATATCATCAACCCAGATATCATTAACCACAATATAGGCATCGAATTCCTTCCAAACCTGTTTATGCGTTAGAGGAAATTTCAATTCAAAATGGGCCTCCTAAGGAAAATTAATAAAATAATAGTTAAAATAATAAAATAATTTTATTAATTTTGGAGGAAGAAAAGAAAAACTACTTTTTTGTTCGTATTTTCGACATATCTCCCTGTGTTTTTTACTAAAATTTCGATCGGGAGAGCTCTTTGGATGCATAATTAAATTCTGCATCCAACGAGTACCCACTCGGCATACTTTTGACGGGCCCCACTACCCCAGAAAGAAGAAATACCTGAAAAAACGTGATGATGGCATACTTTTGACAGGCCCCGCTACTCCAAAAAGAAGAAATACCTAAAAAAACGTGATGATGATGTCATAATCACGTTTTTTTAGGTATTTCTTCTTTTTGGAGTAGCGGGGCCTGTCAAAAGTATTCCAAGTGGGTACTCGTTGGATCCGGAATTTAATTTTGCATCCAACGATCTCTCCTGATCGAAATTTTAGTAAAAAAAAGGGAGATATGTAAAAAATACGAACAAAAAAAGTAGTTTTTTTATGATACATATCCCCAAATTATATTAAAAATTTGTTTAAGAGGTGCTCCCTTTTTTGAATTTTAAAGGATTTTGATTGGCTAATACATGATGACATGGAATCTGTATTAGTTTTGGAAGGCTCATTTTAAATTGAAATTTCCTCTAATTTTTAGTGAAAGAATATTTGATAAAAATATGTGAGTACGTTTCATTATTCTGCAAGCATAATAAATTTGTTGTGGACATACACAAGAGTTTAAAAGTTTTGAGGACCAGGCTATTTTTTAGCTTATAAATTGAAGTTCTATGACCTGGGGGCCTTGCAGGGCTCTAAAGTAGTCTTTTTTTAGGTAAATTTATTTTTGGAGGTGTTTTTAAAGAAAAAGTTTGGAGGTTCGATTTAGACTGGTTCAACTGGTCTGAAAGGTTCGGTGTCCATAAAAATGTTGTAATTGTGGTATATATGTGTGGATGGATCCCACTCCAACTAGGGAATGTCATTGTTGGAATAAAGGTTGTCAATAAGAAATTGACAATAAATTTTCATTATGATTTTGTATTGTTTACTTGTTTTTTGCATATCATTATCGAGCTTATGGTTGTTGGTTACATTTTGTTATAAGTGAATCCTAACTATTTAATGATGTTTGACGATTTCCCATAATATGGGAACTGGTCTTCAATGATGGAGATTTGATATGTTGGAGATAAATTATTGGTTTTGTCCAATAGTTTGTTGTACATTTCATATATATACTTATAGGAAGCTTTATCAATATTCTCATTCAATATGATCCAAAAAAGAATCAACTCCTCCATGTTGAAAAATCTAATATGAGTTTTTTATATTACCCTAATGGTCATACCGTTAGAGGTCAGTTGTGCAATGTGTACTATATATACGCTATGGTGTACATATTGATTAAAATGGAAATTATAGAGTGATCCTTTTCTGTCAGTTTTTCTATTCTCTATATTTTCTTGATGATTTAACAATGGGATCAGAGCAAGAATGGGTGTGACTCCCTCCTGTGAGTACCTAGGATCATGAGAGAGATCCCTGACTATTAACCTATGCTGATTTAGGATTATATTAGCTTAGGAGATAAATTGTTGGGCGTTTGAGTAAAAGGAAGAGGATACCATGTTGAAGAATCACCCGTGAATGCATTAACAAACCCACACCTACATAAAGACGTAAAGGAAGAGAGAGTTAATCACCAAGAATGGAAGAAATCACATGTGAGGACAGAGTTAGTCTATATAAACACAAGAGAATGAAAGTAAGTCTGAGGTTTCCCATCTATGCCCTATGAAGTTGGTAAAGACCTGTGTGCCATCGTGGAGTTTAAGTAAGGAAAAAAGAAGCTTTTGTCTTACTTAGGGTTTGTTTTCAAAGAGAAATTTTGTTTTGGAACTTTTGGTGCCATAATAATAAAGTCAAGAAATATGTAACCACTAAAATGGGTGAAATTCGAATTTCTTTTGTTTTTCATGTAAAGGAGGAGCTGTGAAATTCTTGTGAAGTAATGTTTGAATTTTGTCTTAAATCTTGCTGAGTTTTGTCTGCACTAGACGGGTGTTAAATACTGACATTTGAGGAAATTTCAAGGGTATTTTCACTCTAACATATTATTCATGATCTGATTATATGTTTGACATATACTTATTGAAGAAAGGAGAATTAAGGATCCGAGTATTAGTTGAAGAATGAGTTCAATCTGAATTGGAGTTCTTCTGCATTGTGTTCCAGGTGAAGATATGTTATATTGAAAGGAATAACATCAATATGTATGCCAACAATGAATTGTTACCAAGGTATAGTCAAATCATGGAGGATGAATCACCGTTGATGATAAAGCACCATTATTGATCAAATCTCTCTTGAATGAAGGTTTGTGTTGAGATCTAGAGGAGTCTATTGCAAAAGTAAATGTGTTTGAATTTTATTTCATTATTTACAGAAAGTTAAATGTTGGTATGAATATGAGAAGGACTTGCTAAGGCAATTCATTCTTGAGAATCAAGATCTCTTTTGGGACCAAGTTGTGATGCAATATCTCTCACAAGATAGATAATTGTTCCTATGATTTTAATAAATAACTGCACTTGGATAAGAGGTCTGAAAATAATTATTCTCTTGTGTGCCATACATCCATATTTTAGTGTCTTGTATTGACACCTAATTATGCAACATCATGAAGTAATTTTGCATCTTTTTCTTGAGTTACAGATATTGTTTTTTAGGAATTTGTTGCTACTCATGATATTTTTGAAGTTTTGGAGATATAAGACGTTCCATGTTTATGTGTCTTGTGATTGACACCACATTTCCAAAAATATAGCATACAGATTGGAATTACAGCATTATTGAAGCCAGTTTGAGCGATTACAACCATTGATATTTTAATAAGCAATGAAATTAAAACAAAGTTTCCAACATCCAGAGTTTAAGAACAATTCAACACCTCTTTTCTGAACTTGTGCCTATTCAGATTTGTATCCTTGCATTCTATGTTTTGCAAGTTTTTTTGTGTGTACTATTGTGTTTGTGAGTATCATTATTCTGTTTAATTGAAGTATGATTGCATTTGGGTGCACATCCTTTTGTTGAAATTAGGTTTTCTTTTGTTGATTTGGCCTTGAGTAAGATCAATGTTTTAATCTTCCTCTATGTATGCATTGTGGAAAGCATACATTGTTAAGCAAAATATTTTGAAGAGCTAATGTGGTAAATAGATCAACATATTGAAGTTGACAGATTGTTGATGACAGGGGGGATGAAAGATAGTTAGAAACAAGGGAAACATAATATTCTGATAAGAGAATTTGCATTGTGTCTCTGATAGGGGGGGATAAATATATACAATTTGAAGTTAGGTTCCAAGTTTTAAAGTGTTGTTGTGATCCTGTGAACAAATGGGAATCAAATTTGAATCCTTGTTTCTGAATTTTGAATTTGAAGACAAAGTGAAAGTTAAAAGTTTCCAGAACCATCAATTGAGTAGAACACATGACAGACTACTTGTTTTATTGAAACATTTTGGTAATCTTTAAACCATTTTTTCATGGTTCTTGGTACCCTTTTCGTGATCATCAGAAGTCATTCAAGATTCGAGTTGATATGTTGTTGTTGGTTGTGGATGCTGATCTTCCATATTTATAGATGTTATTGTTCAGTCGTGTTTGTGCCCCATTTTTAGTGTACACTTGTCCCATCATGGGATGTAGGGGCGAAGCCCCCGAAATTTTTTTTTGGGATGTTTGTTGGCCAACAGTTTACGAACACATGGTATTGGGTGACTCATGGTATTTTCCCATGGTAATTCCGCTATAAAAGGAAAGCATTGTAATATGGCTATGTATTGTATTGTAGCATTGTAAAACAATCTCTATGATTGTTTGAGAGAGACTGTGAGAGAGTGAAGAGGAAGTGCAGCGTGGTTGTTGTAGGTTGTATCCCTTCATTTTGCTGGATTGTATAATAATAAATGAATGGTATTTCTATGTGGACGTAGCCCATCTTGGGTGAACAACATTATATCTATGTCTCTCTTATAATGTATTTTAATATTTGCATCTTGTTTATTGTTTATTGTTATTGCTTTGTGATCCTGTTTTTATAACAATTGGTATTAGAGCCAAAAAGTCCGTTTGGTTAGTAAAATTGCAGGAAAGAAGGGTTCGTGGTTCGAGTGATAGAAATGGAAGAAGTAGGAAAGATTAGGGTCGAGAAATTTAACAACCAAAACTACCAGTTATGGAAGATGCAAATGGACGACTATCTGTACTAGAAGGATCTATACCAACTGTTGGGCAGAAAAACAAAACAACCAGTGACTATGAAGGATGAAGAATGGGAGGTTTTTGACAGAAAGGCACTGGTAACAATACAACTATTCCTAGCTTTGTCAGTGGCTTTCCATATATCAAAATAAAATACAATAGATAGTGTGATGAGAAAATTGGATAAGCTCTATAAAAAACCCTCGGCTTCCAACAAGGTTTTTAATGAAGCATTTTTTTTATATGAAGATTTCAGAAGGTGGATCTTTTGTTGACCATTTAAATTAATTTAATACGCTTACTAGTCAACTAAGTTTTGTAAAAGTGAACTTTGAAGATGAGGTTAGGGCTCTTCTAATATTGTGCTGATTTCTAGAAAGAAGGAACAACTTAGTCAAGGTTGTAAGTAACTATGTCCCTGGTTCATGCACTTTGAAATTTGATGATGTTGTAGGTGCTATTCTTAGCAAAGAAATGAAAATAAAAATCATAGGTGAGACATCAGGTAATGTATTGACCATGGAGAGAAAAGGAAGACAAAGGGAGAGATGAAGGAGCTTGTGTAATTGCAACAAGTCTAGAAAGTGCATATCCAAGTCCATATTTGGAAAGATAGAGTGTTGGAATTGTGGTAGGAGAGGACATATGAAGAAAGGCAATAGAGCTCCAAAGAAGAAACTAGGTGAGCAACAAGAGACTACTCAGGAAGCAAATGTAGAAGGTGATATGTTACAAGATGATTCGATTCTTACATTAGATAATACTAGTGGTTACTAGGTAGTAGATTCAGGGGCTTCATGTAATGCTACACCCCATAGGAAATTATTTCATGAGTGTGTTCTAGTTGATTTTGGACATGTTTTATTGGGGGATGATGAACCATGTAAAATTGCTGGAATGGGTAAGGTACACGTTAGTTAAATAATGGAAATGAATGGCTACTAAAATTTGTAAGGCATATTCCTTCTATGAAAATAAATCTAATCTCAATAGGGTAGTTGGGAGATAGCGGTTGTTTGTCTACGTTTGGAAAAACGTGGTGGAAGATCACTAAAGGAGCACTGGTAATAGAAAAAGCAGATAGGATAGGTACGTTGTATTTATGTCATCATAATACTGATTATTCTATCTCTGTAGCTTCAACAGAAACCAGTGTAGTGTTGTGGAATCATAGGCTTGGCCGCATGAGTGAGAAGGGGATGCACATTCTCCAATCAAGGAAATTGCTTCCAGATCTGAAGCATGTAAATTTGGAATTCTGTGAGAACTATGTTTATGGAAAACATAAGAGAGTTAAATTTATCAAGGTTGGGAAACATAAGAAGAGTGAAAAGTTAGAGTTTGTGCATACAGATGTATGGGGACCGAATCAGGTACAATCTCTCGGTGTCTTTCATTATTTTGTTACTTTTATTGATGATGCAACTAGAAAAACTTGGGTTTATTGCATTAGACAAAAATCTGATGTGTTTTCTACTTTTAAGAAGTGGAAAGCTTTAGTTGAGAATGAGATAGGGAAAAGGTTAAAATGTCTCATATTTAGTAATGGAGGTGAATACTGTAGCAAGGAATTTGATACCTACTATTCTTACCATGGGATCCATACAGAGAAGACAATCCCAGGAACACAACAAGAAAATGGTGTGTCAGAAAGGATGAATAGAACGATCATGGAGCGTGCGAGGTGTATGAGATTTCATGTAGGGTTTCCCTTACAGTTTTGGGTTGATGTTGAAGATATTGTTGTTTATTTAACAAACAGAGGTCCTTCAAGTGCTTTGGATGGTGGAATTACATAGGAGGCATGGCCAACTAAAAAGGTAAACTAGTCATTTATCGAAGCTTTTGTTTGTGAAGCATTTGTCCATATTGATAAAGAAAATAGAACAAATCTTGAGGCTAAATCCAAGAAATGTACCTTTATTGGATATAGGGTTGATGATTTTAGTTATCGCTTACGGGATTATGAAAATCACAAAATAATTAGGAGTATAGATGTAGTATTCAATGAAAATTCTATGTACAAATATCAGTTGCAGGGAAAGAAAGAGGAAAAGGAAAACATAGAGTACACAATGCTTTGATGAAATAAAATAAAATGAAGTTCCAATGGCACCAAAAAATCTAGAGCAGCAGCAGGTACCTCAAACGCTTGCAAATGTAAGAAGATCTACCAGGTTAAATAGACCCTCTGATCGATTCTCACCTTCAATGTATTATTTATTGATGATTGATTCTGGTGAACCAGAATGTTATGAAGAGGCAATGTAGGTAGAAAATAGAAAGAAGTGAGAGCAAGACATGAATGAGGAGATGGACACATTAGTAAGAAACCAGACTTGGGATTTGGTTGAGTTGCCTGCAGAAAAGAGAGCATTGTAGAAAAAATGGGTTCGTAGGTTGAAGGAAGAAGGAAGCAAGAAGCAATATAAAGATAGACTTGTGGTAAAGGGGTTTGCACAAAAGAAATTTATATATTTTGGTGAAAAATGTTCTCCTATTATTAAAATGACTTCAATTAGGACTATTTTAAGTCTAGTGGAGGTATAAGATTTGCATCTTGAACACTTAGACATTAAAAAAACCTTTCTCCATGGAGATTTGTAGGAAGCGATTTATGTGCAGCAACCATGAGGGTATTAGGTCAAAGGGAAGGAGAATTTGGTTTGCAGGTTGAAGAAAATATTATATGTCCTGAAGCAAGCTCCAAGGCAGTGGTATTTAAAATTTGATAAGTGCATGCCATAACAGGGCTATAGTAAATGTCATTTTGATCACTGTGTTTATTTCAATAGAATAGATAATGGAAGATATATTATCTTGTTATGTTATGTGGATGAAATTCTTGTTGCAGGGTCTAAACATGCAGGATATAAATGTGCTCAAAAGGAAACTATCTAAATCATTTGCAACGAAGGATTTGGGTGATGCAAAGCAAATCCTTAGTATGAGAATAAAAAGAGACATGAAAAATCGAAAATTGACACTGTCTCAAGGTGACTACATAGAAAAGGTGTTAGAGAGGTTTAGAATGTAGAACGCAAAACCAATTAGTACACCTTTGGCCAGCCATTTCAAACTAAGTAAGGAGATGAGTCCCAAGACACATGAAGAGATGGAATACATGTACAAGGTTCCCTATTCATCAACAATTGGAAACTTGAGGTATGGCATGGTGTGCACAAGACTAGATATTGCACATGCAGTGGGAGTTGTGAGGATGTATATGAAAAATCCAAGTAAAGAGAATTGGAAAGCAATACAATGGATTCTCAAGTATTTGAGAGGTACCACTTCTCATGCATTATGTTTTGGAGGTTCAGACATTATTTTACAGGGATATGTTGATGTATATATCACAGGTGATAAATACAGTAGGAGGAGCACCACATGGTATGTATTTACTATGGGTGGAAAAAAAACAAGTTGGGTTTTGAAACTACAAAAGGTTGTTGCACTTTCAATAATGGAAGTAGAGTATGTTGCTGCTACAAAGGCTAGTAAAGAGATGATTTAATTGTAGAGGTTCATGGAGGAATCAAGTAAGAAGAAGGAGAATATCAAGTTGTACAGTAACATCAATATTTTCATTCATTTTGCAAATAAATCATCCTTTCATTCGAAGACTAAAAATATACAACTCAAGTACCATTTCATAAGATATGTTTTGGATTATGAACTGTTAAAATTGGAAAAGATACATACTAGCCAGAATCCTGCAGACATGTTGACAAAGGTAGTAACAAGAGAGAAAATGAGTTCCTGTTTAGTTTCAGTAGGCCTTCAAGCATGAAGGTGAAGAAGAGAAATTTTCCAAGTCCGAGGGAAAATCCCTCAAAATAATATTTTTGGGATGTTTGTTTTCCAACAGTTTACGGACCCATGGTATTCGGTGACCCGTAGTATTTTCCCATGGTAATTCCCCTATAAAAGGAAAGCATTGTAATGCAACTGTGTATTGTATTGTAGCATTTTAAACAAATCTATGTGATTGTGTGAGAGATACTATGAGAGAGTGAAGGGGAAGTGCAGCGGGGTTGCTGCTGGTTGCATCCCTTCATTTTGTTGGATGGTATAATAACAAAGGACTGGAAATTTCTGTGTGCATGTAGCCCATCTTGGGTGAACCACGTTATATTTGTGTCTCTCTTGTAAGGTATTTTAATATTTTATTCTTGTTTATTGTTTGTTGTTATTTCTCCGTGATCCTGATTTTCTAACATATGTGTGATAAGATTGAAACCACCTCTTGGTTATTTGTCATCCTAAAACCATCTCATTGTTTTGGTTGGTAAGTGGTCATCCTAAAACCATTTCTTCATATATTTTGAGCTCTTGTTAGTTTTTGGTCAACTCAAAACCATATAATTTAGTAGAAGTATTCATCTTCTTCTAGTATTTTGTGTCAGAGATTTTTCATCCATTAGTAGCTAACCTTCTTGATTTTTATACTCTCTAAATTTGCTTGACACATAGTTGATTGTCAAGCAGCGGTGATTGTTTAGGCAAGAATGAAATTATTATTAAGGGGGGACGTTGAAAAATCTAATCTGATTTCATTATCTTACCCTAATGGTCATACTGTTAGAGGTCAGTTGTGCAATGTGTACAATATATACACTATTGTGTACATATTTATTAAAATGGAAAATATAGAGTGATCATTTTTTGTTTATTTTTTTATTTTCTATATTTTCTTGATGTGCTAAATATTTTCTTGATGATTTAACACTCCCATAGGAACAATAACCGGATCAAGTCTTTTTAAATGATATGAAATTTACTTAAATATTCTTACAATATCAAATGAACATGATATTTTGAAGATTTAGTAGTAGGAGCTATGAAATTGGAAATTCCATCTGTATAGAGTTAGATCGAATGGGGGTAACTAGAGTAGCATACAAAAAATTGGAAATACTACTAGAAACAATGACCATCAAGGGTTGCTTTCTTACTAAAAGTGCATAGCCTTATTGTTTGAGGTTATACTAATATTGCAAGGTCAAAAGAAACATGAGAAGTTTGGTGGTTCATCAATATGACTAACTCCAGTGGATTATCCTCTAACTTATTTCACTTATTTCATTAAAATAATAAACCAAATAAAATTTATGCATTTTCTTCTTGACATCACATTTATTTTCTATGTTAGTGCTCTTTGTATTTGAAATTCAATATCTTATGCTAGTATTCCTCTATTTCAATAGGTTGAATATTGTTTAGATATGAATTACTGGCTATTTTTACTCAGGAAGTAAGGACAATGGCTCAAAAAATAGGCCTTAATGGTTCAGTTATTACTCTAGTTGATTTAAATTCATTTTCTTTTCCTTCCCTTAAGGATTTCATCTTCACCTCATAGAGTAAGTGAAACTTTGGGTGATTAAAGGATTTCATATTGCATAACTCACACCAACTCTAGTCTCCCCTTGAAAACACCAATAAACCAAGTTAGTTGCCTTGAAGCCTACAAATCTTGCTCCAAAAAAGGGAACTCCAAGAAAGAGGTGCTATGCTCCTTAATTTATTGTAGTCGGGTTTTCACCCTGACTACATGCAAATGCACCTCCCTTCCGTCAAAGGGACAGAAGGGTAGAGTTCACAATGGAAGGGCTAGCTACAAACAAACTATTAGTAACAAGAATAAACAAATACAAACAATCTATAAAACTAAATAAACAACAATGACACAATTATACCTTTCGATTTCCTTGAAAGTGGGCCACCATGCCCTAACTCATAATGATACCGCCTCTCCACGGGTTTGGTAGTATGGAGGATGACTCAACACACAAAAATGGGAGGAGGTGGTGCAATGGAATGATTGGCAATGTGAGTATTTTGAGAATGATGGCTTCTCAATGTACTCATAGAAATATAATAATTGTAGGAAGGAATAAGTGAATCTTGTGATGGAGACCTCTACACTATTTTATATTTTTTCTTGTCCTTTTCTCTCTTTTACGGTTTTGGAACCCTATTTAGGGTTTTTAGCCCATTTTTGGGGTTTTTAAGGCCCTTTGTGGGTGTTTAGATATTTTGAGTGTTTTAATTCATTTTTTGGGTTTTTTAATCCCTTTTGAGGGTTTTAGGCCTGTTATCAGGAATATATCACCTTCTGCGGACATAAGTTGTTCCTTTGGTCTGAATGGTTCAAATCTAGAACAAATGAGTGAATAACTCGGTTGAAGACCTTCCCTGAATGTTATAGATGCCTGGAATGTAACTCTGATGAAGGACCTATATACCTGTAAAACATATCAAACACACAAAGACATCAAAGCAACCAGAAAATCATCTACACATCCATATTAGTGACTAAGGAATCCAATAACATATATGTGAGATTTAACGCAACAAACATGTGGGAAGTAAATCAACTTTCCATTAGAAAATAAATGAAAGAGCTTACAACCATGTGCCTTAGTGCTGATGTACTCCTTCACAAGACTAGCACCTTATCCCCAATAGCTCCAAATTGCTCCACAATTGCTCTCTGATGGATTAGGCCAGGGTGTCAATTCAACAGCATAACTCTATTATTCTTCTCTCCCCCTCAACCATGGAGTATAAGCTTGTATTTATAGGGCTCAAATAGATAGAAATGGTTGAGAGATTAGTGTGTGAGGTGGCCATAAGATCCTACAAAGAGGGATCTCGACCTTAACTAACCCAGGTGAGTAGGGATAAGGTTAGACACAAGGCTCTTGTTCTATAAGCCTCGAGAAACCTCCTTTTTTCACTTTTTACCAAGGGTACCGCTTATACCCCTTTATGACAGAGCGATGATGGGTAAGAACTGCACCAACAACATAGGTTAAAGGCGGTGGAACCGCATGGTTCTCACACAACTAGTGCGGTGCTGAACAAGGTACTGCTTATTTGTTTAAGGGTAAGAGTGGTGTTGCAATTTTGTATGTTTGAACCAACACCTAGAGTAGGATTCTCTTCAAGTTTGGGATTTGAGGGCAAATGTCTGTGTTAGGGATCCTATCACATGATGGTGACATATTTTGATCATAACAGAATACCCCTCAAAGCATGAGGCTAGAGGAATACGATAGGCGAGAGCTTTGATAGAGCAAGTTATCACTTCAAGGTAAGAGCCAACTTGATGAGAGAGTGTCATCGAACGAACATATACAATACATCAATACTTTGACTTATGAATAGATGTAACCTCGTCATGGATGCATACCAATACAAGACATATCCATGAGAGGAATAAACAACCATGGCTACTAGAATACAACGTAGATCCATGTGATAAAGGACTCAAACTTGGACATAGCTACCAGATATACAACATAGATCTATGTCATACAGACACAAATTTGAGCATAGCCACTACCATACAAATGTGGATCCATGCTGGTACTTCATACAATATACTCCATCGCAACCTAGGGAGCAAGCTATGAGTGCTTAACAAATACCTAGGGTATTTGTCTCGTCTTCCACAAAGTATGATTCTATCCATGTGATTACAATGTTTTGAAGTTGAACATGGTAGAAACCACTTGATTACCAGTCAATGAGGTGAACCGTTAACAAGTGCGAGGGAAATCACCATTGATGTCAATGATTCCCAAGGTACCCTAGTACAATATACTGAGTGTGAATAGATGTCTTGGTGTCGAACACCCAACAAAGTATTTCGATCAAAGGCCAATGATGTGAACCTTTGTCGATAGCGAGAGAATATGTCATTAAGGCATACAGATCTCAAGGTACTAAACTTGTTTCTAAGACTACTTCCTGGATGATGAGTTGATGTTGAAAAGAATAGTCTCGTCAAAGGAGGGCCATGATGAATCCCATATCGACGACATGAAACTTGGAACAAAGTTTTGGAATATCGTAGATAATGTAACCATAGTACTGACTCAAAGTATTGACACAAAGGTCGTTTTAACTACAGAGGTAAACTTCTTTCTTCCTTTGAACATTGGGCGGCATGACAAAAGACTTGGCAGCATGACTAGACTAGACAGACACACAATGCGACAGTGGACAATGCAATCTTTTGAAAAAATCAAAGGAGTGACATGATTCATGAAAGTGGATCGACTTGTAAGCCAGCTGAATACCCAATTGACTGGATGATATGCAGAAAAGTGCCATGTTCAAAGGTGACAAACAACTGCCATTGGATTGGCAAAATGATTCCCTTCCCTTAATTCCCCCATCATGATTTATGAGTGCCTCTTTTCATTTTTACGAGTTCAAAGTGGGTAACAAAGACTCGTTTAAGCTTATCTAAAGACAAGTCCATTCCCATATATTTCACGAACCTGGGGTTCATTCCCAAAAAAGGGTCTCTCAGTGTTTAATTTAATGAGTCCAATGAAAGCAAACTCGACATCGTCCATATTTAGAGAGTTTGAACGAAGACAAAAGAAAAATCCAAAGGGTCCTTTTTCCTAAAATAGTCTATCCGAACCGAAAAAGAGATAAACTACTGTTGGAGAGATGACTCTTCAAATACTTTTACGAGTATGAAGAAGATAAGTACTTGACAATCTTTTCATATTTAGGGAGTCCGAAAAGAGCTTAAAGGAGACTCCATTAGGTCTCTTTTTAATGATGAACAATTTTACGAACCTAAAAAGAATCAGAAAAGAGACTCAGAACTTTGATACTAAATTTTGAGAGTGTGACCAAAGTATCGAAACAAACTCTCGAGGACTTTTTTTGTTTTAAGGAAGTACGAAAAAGTCAAAAACAAACTTCCCATAGATTTTTACTGTTTTCATTTCTACCCCTGCAAAACTCAATAGCAGCGTTAATTTCTCAAAAAATGACTTTTAATGAATCACATGGATGGATTTTATAATGATAACAACTTTAAAATATTAAAATGACATTAAAAAACCCTAAAATAGCTATAAAAGTCATTTCAAATAGTAAAAATCAAAACATTTAACTATTTACCACTAGTTAAGAGTATTTTGGAGCCACTTTGAGCCAGATCTTCAGCTGCTGATTCTGGGAGATCCAACCGTCGAGTTTGAGTGTTGTTAGAGCCAGGTAAAAGAAAAAACCCTAAGCTTTCACTTTTAAGCATTTATTTTTTATTTTAAGAGGGTTTTTGGGCATTTTAGGTAGGCCCTAAACTTAAAATACGGGCACCGCCCCTGCCCCTTACGGGACAGGTGGTGCACTGTGAGAACTGCACTCATAACACTGCGCTCAGGTGGTGCCACTGCTCTATGCAAACAGAGCTCAGGCGGTGCCAGTCGTGAGTTTGGAAAAATGTATGGATAGGAAAAAATACAAGATTTTAATTGATTTTGATGATTGGATATGTTTTTAACTAGTCCATTAATGGTTTTTTGGCAGGTTTTCAGCGGTCGAAAATGGTGATATGGAAGGAAGGGAAACATGATGATGATGATGCCCTTGCTGAAAGAAATGTGGAATGTATACATGCGTTGAGGAAATGCGGCCTCCTCAAGTTCTTCCACACACCTAGTATGGTGTCATGAGAGATTGCTAGAGTATATACTCCATATGTGGAACCCAGAACAACAATAATTCGAGGTGGGGGCACATGTGTTGACCATTGAGGTAGAAGACATCTACTTCTTGACCAGATTGTTGAGACGGGGCACCCCGATTTCTTTTTAACTGGTTCCCATTGAGGGGACGTGACTACTCAGGAGCTGATTGACCGTGACTGCCTTCCCGATACCAGAACTTCAGGGAATAATATTCCCATCAAGGAAGTAGTGTATTTTCCTCTCCGCACTCTTCTTTTTACCATGCAGAGGCTAGCTGGGAGCCAAGGGCCTCATCGGCATTCTAGGGCACATATGTTGTATGCAATAGAGGTCATGGCACCTACAGTTTTCAACTGGGTGGAGGCGTTGCTACCAGTCTTTAAAGACCAGCTGACCAAGTGTCGGTAGGGAGAAATGAAACAGTTTGGCTATGGTTCTATCTTAGCCTATTTCTGTTTTGAGTGGATCCCTTAGCTGAGGCCTCAAGTGGTTTTTATTGAACTAAGGGAGAGAGACCCTCGTATGCTAAGGTGGGTCAGGATCATGGCCCGTACAGGAGCAG
Source organism: Pseudotsuga menziesii (assembly GCA_001517045.1). NCBI lineage: Eukaryota > Viridiplantae > Streptophyta > Pinopsida > Pinales > Pinaceae > Pseudotsuga > Pseudotsuga menziesii. Next base: position 253,008 of record LPNX010885810.1, read on the forward strand.
GCAGAGGGAATGTGAAGTTCGGGACTCCATTATTCCAATGGCTTAGTGGCTAGATCCTCATGGTTGAGGATTATGCTTATGCATGAACTAATTTCAGGGGTTGCCTTGACCTACCACTTCCACCTGGCAGACAGTGGGGAGACATGGGTAAGAAACAAAACCCTAAGATAGATATTTTTATTTTTTGTCTTTTAATGTTTTTTATTTTTCATGTATAGTAACGAGACCTGAAATTTTCATGCAGATGTAGGAGCTACATGACCTAGGGGATCATCCCCACTGGACATACAAGCGGGAGCTCGATTTTTTCAATGAGGCGATGACCCTATGGGAGAGTTGGAGGAGAACCTAGAGAGGTTAACCTTGGACATACCCAATGCATCCATTGATGATCTCTCGATGCACTATCAGAGGCACACAGTAGGGGTGCCAGGCCGTTTCAGTCATCTACTATGTAGAGTAGTGCAGCCTATTATGTGCTACCATGAGCATCACTAGTTCTTACATGATGTATCACTGAAAGCTGCCATAGCTTCAGATTTTTTTGTATGATTTTGTGCTGCCTGAAAGCCAGAGTGCTTAAGATGAGGTCTCATGACCTATTTTTGTAAAAACACTTATATATATATATATATATATATATATATACAGACTTTTGCCTCCGATGTTTATGCTTCAAACAGGAAATGTATTTACATGGGTTCTTATATGTCCTAATTGTTTATTTACAATGTTATGAACCATGTTTAACTTTCATGCTATGAATGAGCAATATACCAGTCTAGGATATAATTTGCCAATGAATCAGCAACTGCATTGTCTGCCCTAGGGATATGCCTATAAGTAATGGCTTCACATGACCTTTCTAATAAATGTACTCTCCGATAGAGATGGAGTAGTATAGGGTTTATGATGGTGTAAACCTAGTTTAAATGACAAACCACCAATTGCAAGTCCATGAACACTACCAAGTCACGAATGTCCCAGGATGCAGCCTTAGTCAAAAAGACCTATGAATGCTTCATACTCGGTTATATCATTGGTAGGAGGACCAATACAAACTACTCTTGAACTTACTAGATCATGTGCAGGGGAATACAGAACCCAAGCAACTGAAGCAAGGTTTAGGGTATGGTGGCAAGCACCATCGGCAAAGCCATAAAAATCCATTTGATATGCATAACCAAAACATGGTATAAATAGTCTATACATTAAACTCAAAACCATATTGAAAGTACTAAAACACACTGAAAAGTCAAATAATGTACATATATACAAGGTACCATACATGAATGATCTAGGCATAGTACCTCTTCAGGTACAACCCATTGCAAGGTTTCCCGAAGGGGATTCCATCATAATCCATGAGCTCGTAAGCCCCTTTTTCTAAAACCTTGGAAAAAATAAAAGGACCATACCACATTGATTCAAACTTCCCTTTCCCTAGCTTGTCATGTCTCTGATCGTAAGTTAGGACTAGGTCACCTTCTTTAAACACACAAGGTTCAACATATTTATCGTATTGTGCCTTGACATGTTTCTTATGTGCCTCATTAACCAAGGCAACATCTCGTCTAGTTTCATCAAGGTTGGTTAATTATAAAAACCTTTCTTCCTCGGTAGAAGTATTAGGGAGAAGTTCAACGGCAAGTTTCAAATATAGAGTCTGACACTGAATAGGTAGGACAACTTCTAGTCTGTATACTAATTGAAAGGGTGTAAAACCAGTTGTTGTTTTCACTGAAGTTCTATAAGCCCAAAGAGCCGAGAAGAGAGTCTGGTGCCAGTTGGATTTGTGATCTACAACCATCTGATGTAGCATAGTTTTTAAAACTTTGTTAATGGCCTCAACTTGACCATTAGCTTGTGGATAATAGGGGGTTGAGTTTTCATGGCGAAAACCTAACTTAGCACTTAACTCTACCATCATCTGATTCTGGAAATGTGATCCATGATCAGTGACAATAGACTGAGGAACTCCAAACCTAGCCATTACATGGTTAAAAAGAAAGAGGGTGGAAGTCTTACCATCCTCTACATATGTAGGCATAGCCTCAACCCACTTAGTGAAATAATCCATGGCTACTATGATGTAACCATGCCCCCCGGCTGAGGTAGGCTTACAATGCATGAAATCTATGCCCCATTTGGTGAAAGGGCCAACGGCAATGACAGGGTGTAACGAAGCAGGGTGGGTGAGATTTTTCAGGTAAAAGTGTTGACAGGGTGGGAATTTCTTAACAGCCTCATGACAACCTTTACAAATATAATGCCAGAAATAGCCAATGCACAGGATTTTCTGAGCTGTAGCCATCCCAGAAAGATGACCGCCACATGCCCCAGAATGGCAGTCATTAAGAACTTGTTCATCGTCGATATGGGTGAGGCATAATCGAAGAATGGTATCTATACCATGTCAATACAATGTATCATTGAGGATAAGATAGAATGCGTCGATGATCCTCATGAGATATAGTATGCTGAAAACATTGTGTCTGGAGATAAATGATTAAATATCCATACCATGGGTTAGTTGTTCTTATTAGGAATAGAAATTCATCTGGGAATGAATCGCTGGGCTCTGAATCCATTAAAGCATAGGGAAGATCACACATCAACTCAGAAAAAACTAATGACTTCTTTGAAGTAGCTTTGGCAAATTCAAGATCAAACTCCTATAGGATAACAATCCATCGGGAGTATTTTCCCCCTAGCACCTGATGAGTCAGGATGTAGTACATAGGGTTTTGGTCTACGAGTACAGTAGTGGTGCGAAGCAGGATGTAGTGACGAAATTTTTGGACAGCAATGACTGTAGCCAATGCTAGCTTCTCCACACGCGAGTATTGAGTTTCGGAATCCAGAATATTATTACTGGTGTAATAAATCATGTGTTCTAGGTCGTTCTGGTCCTCTTGAGCTCAAACCATTCCAATAGTAGTAGTAGAGATAACAACATACAAGAGAAAATCCTTCGAGTAATCCGGATGGTTTATGACGGGTGAATGAGTCAGATCATGTTTAAGATTATCAAAGGCTCATTGGGCCTGGTCATCCCAGAAGAATGGAGAGTTCTTCTTAAGGAGACACATATAACCATGCGTTTTCTCAACGAAGTTACAAACAAAACGACGAAGAAATATTTCCTTCCCTTGCAAACTTTGGAGTTCAAGCAAGTTCATTGGGGTAGGTAAAGCGAGTATTGCATCAATTTTTAAGGGATCAATCCAAATACCATCCTTGGATACTACGAAGCCTAAGAGACATCCCATCGCAACGTAAAAAACACATTTGTGTGGGTTCAGCCGTATCTTGTAATGGCGACATCTTAGAAAAATGTCTCTAATATGTCGAGGATGGTCTTCCCGTAGCCATGAGTGCGCAGGGAGATCATCGAGGTAAGGCTCCACAATATTCTTAATGTCATGAAACACATAGGACATGGCATGTTAGAATGTGGCCCCAATGTTCTTAAGGCCAAAAGGTAACTTCTCATATGTAAAGGTTCCCCATGGGCATATAAATGTCATCTTATGCTAATTGGCGAGCAATATCTCAATCTGATTGTAGCCGGAAAAGCCATCCATAAATAACAAGATGACACTCCCAACACAGTTATCGATAATCTGATCGATGTGTGAAGTCGGAAATTTTTCCTTGGGACAATATTTATTCAAATCTCAGAAATCAATACAGACTCGAATAGTTCCTTGCTTTTTGTTCACAGGAATGATATTCGATACCCATTATAGAAGTTTTTTGACTTCGACTTTGATAGCCGCAGCCTTTCGCGGATGGACTTGTCTCAATTTCTTCGTAACCATTCTGGCCGTAGGATAGGTTTTGGTCTCATGGACTACAATGGATGAATCTATCCCAGGCATTTCTTCATAATACCAGGCAAAAATATCTCGAAATTCTTTAAAAGGTGCTTTATACTCTTCAGCTTCATCTATTGAACAGTTTTTCCCTATGTGAACATGTTCAATAGTTCTAGACTTGAATGATATGTTGATTGGAACCATTTTGGTAATGTTGCATAAATTGCCTTCAGACTCAGAATCTTGTGACAAGACATGTGTTTGCGGATCGTCGACAATATCAATACCCAAAGAGATACAAAATCATTATTTGCCAAACTGGTATTGGGGAGGAACGAAGATCTGTGATGGTGATCCTCCCATACAGATGTACTCGTATTCATAATATCTATAATAGACTCGTCCGATGGAAAAGTCTGGGAGAGATAATCCAAAGTAGGAAGCGAAGGTTCTAACCAGTAGGGCAAGTGGTAAGGATTTGAGGCCACCAGATGAAGATCATCTGTAGGAACATCGAAAATAGAATGGATGGCATCATAAACTGCTTCATGCGGGCTGAGGGAGGATGTCTCAACAACTTGTTTACCCTTAGGATCATAATTAAATGAAGAGATCATATTGACTGTTGTCTTTTTTGTGCTAGAAGGAGTTGACGGAAACACGCCCATGAGGGCGGAGTCTTTCAACATCCCTACCCCAATCAACTGGTAAGGAGGAGGGGACTGACCCAGCAAAGGGATATTATTCGTCGTAGGAGTGGTAACATACGACGTATAGAAATCAAGTTGATCAATTGTTACATTTTTTCCCAAATGCAGAAACTGGAGGGTTCTAAATATCGTCGAAGTGACAGCGGTCATAGCATAAAATGAGTTTCTCCATAAGAGAAGATTGTAGTCTAACGGGGCATCCAATACTTCCACCTGAATGGAAACATTTTCCCCCCCTAGCTCAACTGAAAGGGTTGGCATGAGATCGTGGGGCTGGAAACCTCTTCCATCAAAGACTTTTAGTGTTGTTGGTGATTTTACAAGCTCGGGAGAGCCAATGGCTTTCTAACAGGACAAAGACAAAACATAGGTTGAAGCACCTTCATCTAGAACAGTCCTAAAGACCTTTTTCCTAACTACTCTAGTTATGACTTGGAAAGCCAGTTGTTGGGGTAATCTAGGTTTAAGGTTCTCCGGATTGAAATGAATCAGATTCATGTCACTCGGGTCCGTGGCTCCCAAAGCGGTTAATAAGTTTTTGCATTGTGTGGGACAACTTTGGAGCACTTCTAAGGTAGAGATCGCACATGGTGCCTGAGCTAGGTATTCTACAACATTATAGAATTGTGCAGCTTGAGCATTAGGGTTAAAAATAGTCTTCCTAAGAGTACTCTTGGGCGGATGCAAAATCATGTCGAGATTAGGTTTCTCGATCGTTAGGGGACCATTAGACGAGGATGTGGGAGAACTAGTAGAATGAGCTTTATCAGGAGAAGGTTTCTCAATTTTCTTCTCCTCCGGTTTGTCATATGACTGACTTTGAGTTGTTCGATTAATAGTATCCGATGACATCATTTGAATTTCCTCTATGGAACTAGAATTTCCCTGGTTAGACATGTGGTCTACCAGGTTGTTGTTGAGAAGGAAAAGGATCAATGAGAACTGTCGGTGCAGGTTTACTCTTTAAAAATTTATTAATTTCATCATGTCGAGGACACTCTTTCATGAAATGATCGCCACCACACAATAGGCAGGGATACTTAGCTTTCCTTTTTCCTTTATTGTCATTCTCCGGGGCCGTAGGTTTGGGGTTTTCGTGTTGGTTTCCCGGTTTCTTGTTTTTACCTTTTCTTTTCTTCTTATTACCGGATTATTGCGTACTTTGAATATCGTTCACCTCGGTGGAAACCGTAGGGTTGGAAGGAGAAGGAGTGGAAGGATTGGGTTGTTTGGAATCTTTTACTACTGAAAGAGTCTGGATTGAACTGATAACCCCATCAACAAGAATTTTTGCGGGTGGCTTATTCGGGTCAGTGCTGGGTCGAGGAGCTTGAGGAATGAGGTTGTACAAAGTTCAAGACTGGGAATAGACCAAGTCTAGATACTGCGCATGACTAATGGCTTTCCCTTCAGTAACAACACCTCCCATAGCCACATCTCGGGCAATGGTTGTCAAAAAAGACTTCGTAAACCAATCAGCTAATAGTTGGTCCGGGATAGGAGCTTTAATGAGCCTTCTCCGCCTTCTTCATTCATGAATATGGTCTGAAATATGTGTGGAGGTGTTTTGATGCAGAGAGGTTAAAATGTCTGTACCCATTTTGTATCAAATGGGTAGCTAAAATTGTGTGAGGAAAACAATTTCCAAAGCACTAAAATCCACAAACGAGTGTCGTGGAAGTTCGATGTACCACTTCGCAGCCGTGCCAATCAAAGTGTGCTGGAAGATTCTTAATCGAATAGAATCATCCATCAAGGAATTGGACGAACACCATAGATGGAAAGTCATAACGTGATTCTTGGGATCACCTCCCTACTTACCATCGAATTTTAGAACATCCGATGGTAACTTGACTGGAATGGGAGGCCATGAAGAATTGTGTTGGATGGGGTCATTGATTAATTTGGAAAAATCAAGCAAGTCCAAAGTTGCTAGGAAAGGTAACTGATGATTCAATTCAACATAATGGTAATATTGATAAGGAATGTAACCACCAGTAGGACCGTAAGTGGACTGATGCAAAGGCTGTTAAAAATGCTGATGAGACGATGAACCTATGAAATATGGGCCTCTAGGGTTAGGGATTTATAAACCACCAAGGCCCTTATTAGGAGGAGGACCACTAGGACCTCCAGGACCACCATGACCTTCGGGGCCATCGGGACCACCAGGACCAACGAGACCACCAGGGGGAGGACCAACAGGACCTCCAGGACCACTACGGGGAGGACCACCAGGAAATCCAAGACCACTAGGAGGCAGACAACCAGGACCTCCAGGACCACCAAGAGGAGGACCCCTAGGACCACCGAGAGGAGGACCACCTGCCCCCCTGGGGGAAGGGCCTCCGTAAGGCGTCCCTATGGGACTGCTAGGACCACCAGGACCCGTGAGGGGAGGACCTCCATAGGGTGGTCCTTTGGCACCTCCAACTGTATGAATAGGTATTCCCCCTAAAGCTAGCATGTAGGACCAGTTGGGTTGCCCCCATGGAGTAAAAGTATTTCCGGGATATGGAATTCCAGTGTATGACATGCCTGTAGGGGTAGGTTGATAATTCACATTTCCTATAGGTACTTGATTTCCTGGGTAACCATACCCCTAGGAAGCTTGACCAACAAAAGGTTTTTCCCCTAAGGGTTGACCTGAACTCAATGGAGGGTTAACTATATTCGTAGGAGGAACGTAAACTGTTGATGTGCCTGCATGAGAGGCCTATCTATTATGAGTAACAACTCCACCAGAAGGTAACATAGATTGTGTTGGGGGTTTCCCCCTGGCACTATAAGGTACTGATACAACTGGAGTTGAAGGTTTCCCCCCAGCCCTAGAAGACCTAGGAGGACTAGAAACAGACCTAACATTTGCAACCGTGGGATCAAAAGTTTGACCTAGGTGGGGTGGAGTCTCAATAGGATCAATAGGTTTCATTGAATCGGCTAGTGAATGATATCTATTTGGCCAAGGGTCCGTATTACGGGGAAGAAGAGCCGACATAGGTTCTTTATGAGGGATTGGGATTGCTAAGATAACGTCTAGTCTTTGCATTCTCTCTTGAAAATCTTGTGCATGTTGAATGGCGGATTGAATTTGTCTATATTCCTCTTCACTATGTGAAGGATGTTCAGGAGAGGGCCTACGTACTCTAAATGAATCAATGGCCTGTCCCATAGAGGTTCCCCAAAATGGAGCATCTGGACCATAATTCGGATGAACAAGACTATCAACACGACCTTCCACAGGACCGTGGAAAGAAGTGTCACCGACAGGAGGTTGTTGATCCAAGGGATTTGTATAAGAAGTGAATTGGTCTCCACTTTCTACAACTATATTCTCTTCCACATGGGAAGTAGTTGTAGCTCTTTGGTCAGTAGCTTCCATTGGACCTCTTCCTGTAACGGGAGGAAAGTCGGGTGGTAAGCCCTGTGTTCTTCTGGACCGTCTCAAATGAAACTCAGCCAGATTGCATAGTCACTAATCTAACCTAGGGTTTCAAAGCTAAGAAAAAATACACCAAAAAACTTTCTCCTACTCAACCTATCGGCCAACAAGCAAATTCAAATGATAGGATGAGCTCAAATGGTCGGTCTCTCACCAAGATTGTCAAGTAGGCGCAACTCGTGATATACCACAAGGGTACGTGTGTACTAATCTCCCGGATATTGTTTTCGGTGTATTTCTCCACACAAGATGGCCAAAGGGATTTTCTCAGATAGATAGGGTATCCTAGTGGGGTCTCCTGATATACTCAAGGTACGTGGGAACTCAAATCGGTAGTAGTGTTGTCTAATGCACAACCGTTCACAAGGGGCCTTCCGATATAAAATTGAGTACATGGAGTACCTTTCTATATTCCTCAAGGGGACATGAAAGGCCGTTTTATATACCGATGGTACACGGAAGAATCGCGCGAGTCGCGGGATGTAGTGTGAACAAGTAACGACGGCTCCTATGCTTAACGACGCCCGAACACGTCTCTAACCTAGCACTCAAATTTATATACAAATTTTAAGCCTCTAACTACCATTAATTTTAAAGTGGATGGTTAGGTGAATGCATGAGGTTTTGATAGAAAAGTAAAACCATGCAGATATGAAGTGCAAGTTCATTCACTTTACCATTTAGTATGCCTAATTACGGAAAGGAGAGAGAGTGTTTTTCTTTTCAATTTTGCTTTTAAAACAAAAAAATTCCCCAAACAACAATTCTAAAAAATACTTTTTTCCGAACATACAATCAAACAACACTTTTCTTCAAATCATAGCTTTTGAAAGCACACAGGTAGGGTAAGATCTCTTTTCAAATGAAGAAGAAAGACAAACAACACTCAAATATGCATATGCAAGCTATACTTTCAATCTTTTTTGAAGCATGGAAAAATCTAACTTAAACTATTGATACTTTTTCCTTTTGATGAGATAATGATGCAAAAGAAACAAAAGAACAAAGGAGTCCTGAAAGCTTGTGAGGCTAATCAGAGATCCAATGGCTTATGCTCATTGAATAATGACCTAATCTCAACAATTTTCTTTTTAGAGCGAAAAGAAGTCTTTCTCACACTTAACAAGAAATTGAAACAAGCAAATGGATCTAATGGAGTCTTTCTTTTTAGTGATAGTCTATAACAAGCAGAGATCTAATGTGACATATAGTTTCCAACTAACTCCTCTCAAGAAAAAACAAAATTACAAGCAGTAATGAATGATGAATCTAACCTAGATTTTTTATTTGAACAAACAGGCAATTTCCACATAAAAATTCCATATTTCAATCACTCAAGTAGTTTCAAACAAGTCTAGACAAGACCAATTAAACACACCAAATCCAAAAAATCACAATTTTTTTACAAAAACTTGAAAAAAAATCAAAGTCTGGGGTAGGCCTACCTGGCACCGCGCGGATGAAGTTGTTGACAGAGCGGTTTTGAGGTAGAACCACTTCTTGCTCACTGAATTCAGGTGGTGGCACTGCCTATTGCTAACTGGACTCAGGTGGTGGCACCACTTCTTGCCAAAGGAACATGTGCGGTTCTCTGTAACAACCCATAACAGTAGGAGAGCGAAAAAGCAAGCTAGAAATGCCTAAAACTTCATAAAAACTGATGAATCAACCACAATACAGAGCACATAAATTTAAGGTGGATCAGATCTGAAGAGATCTGAATATTTCAAACCAAAAATTTAGTAGATCAGATGTATATTTGACTACAAAGATGGGAGGCAAGAGCTTGGATTCAGACAAGAGTAGTTCAGAAACTGAGGAAGAATAAGACGGATCTTTCCCCAGTGGAGTCACCAAATTTGTTATCAGGAATATATCACCTTCTGCAGACAGAAGTTGTTCCTCTGGTCTGAATGGTTCAGATCCAGAACAAATGAGTGAATAACTCAGTTGAAGACCTTCCCTGAACGTTATAGACACCTAGAATGTAACTCTGATGAAGGACCTGTATACCTGTAAAACATATCAAACATACAAAGACATCAAAGCTACCAGAAAATCATCTACACATCCATATTAGTGACCAAGGAATCCAATAACATATATGTGAGATTTAACACAACAAACATGTGGGAAGGAAATCAACTTTGCATTAGAAAATAAATGAAAGAGCTTACAACCATGTGCCTTAGTGCCGATGTACTCCTTCACAACACTAGCACCTTGTCCCCAATAGCTCCAACTTGCTCCACAATTGCTCTCTGATGGATTAGGCCAGGGTGTCAATTCAACAGCATAACTCTACTAGTCTTCTCTCCCCCTCAACCATGGAGTATGAGCTTATATTTATAGGGCTCAAATGGATAGAAATGGTTGAGAGATTGGTGGGTGAGGTGGCCATAAGATCCTACAAAGAGGGATCTCGACCTTAACCAACCCAGGTGGGTAGGGATAAGGTTAGACACAAGGCTCTTGTTCTAGAAGCCTCGAGAAGCCTCATTTTTTCACTTTTTACCAAGGGCACCACTTATACCCCTTTATGACAGAGCGGTGATGGGTAATAACCGCACCAACAACATAGGTTAAAGGCGGAGGCACCGCCTAGTTCTCACACAACTAGTGTGGTGCTGAACAAGGTACTGCTTATCTGTTTAAGGGTAAGAGAGGTGTTGCAATTTTGTATGTTGGAACCAACACCTAGAGCAGGATTCTCTTCAAGTTTGGGATTTGAGGGAAAATGTTTGTGTTAGGGATCCTATCACATGTTGGTGACATATTTTGAGCATAACAAGGCCCTTTTTTATATTTTTTGAGCTTTTTAAGAGAGCATAAGGTTAAAACATAGTTATGGAGGTAAACAATGAGGGAAAAATGATAGGAAAAAGATGTATGTATATGGTTTAGTCCATGTATAGCTTGTTAGCTCTCCAGGAAACTCCTCTAGGTTGTAGCTCGAGGATGCCTGGTAACTTCAATATTTTTAATTGTTTTCTAAATGGATCAAGTTAGATGACCAATAATACCTCACTCACTCAATACATGCATAATACTCAATCAAATAGATAAGGATTCTAACTATCAATGTTCAGAGGGTTTGTATTAAATGTGAATAAATGAAGAACTCACTATGCTGGCAGATTCATATATAATGCACTCACATATGAATGGCTAATCATAACAAGGAAAGATACTTGCAATTCAAATCATCAACACAGAGATAAGATGACAACTATCTGGTATAAAAGAAAAAGAATAAACCTGAATCAAACATCCAAGCACAATTACAGAGTAGAAAAGAGATGGAACCTGAACATATAATGGAAAATGAGCTTATATTAAATGACAAAGCACATGAGAAGCTTGAATACAATAAGTGTCTAAAGATCTCCGAATTCGAACCCTTGCTTCAACATTAATCATAGGATTTATGGCCTTTACAAAATTTATTTCAGATCTTGAAAAATTCGATCGAATTTACTAAAAATAGATAAACATAACTGTTTTGCAAAAATTAGGTCAAAAACCCTAACTTAAGCGCTAATCTACCTAACTCCAACACTTTCTTACTCTTTGAACTCTTTAATAACTGCAGTGAACACTGAATTGGAACTCAAACTTGCTGTCAAGCAGACAATTCACACTTTGTCAGAGTAGGTAGGGTTTGTGACCTTACTTCACCTCGTTGGCACCTTCAAAACTGGAACAGACCCAAGATACTAGTGCCTTTAATTAATTTTCAACCTTATAAATCATCCATGAGGTATTTGGATCAACCAAAGTCGGTTCTGTGTGGAACTATGCCTTTTTGCACTGTTTTGCGCTTTCAGTGGCTAAGAAAGCAAAATTTTGGGTCTGTAAGCTGCTGAAAACTCTGTTTTCAGTGGCTAATGAACTGCTGCGATGTTCTCCTAAGCCACCGAAAGATCTGTTTCTTCAAAATTTAATAAAAATTTTAATCACCCTTTGTCCCAAGGATTTCTAGCTTCAATTCTAACCTTCTGGTATTTCTGCAACCTGCATAGGGTTTGGAATAGCAGCAGCATCACAGGCTACCTCTGGATCATGAAGGCTTATTGCTTCCTCTACTAGGGTTTCCAGTGCAAGGTGTGCTTGAGATTTAGGGTTTGAATTATTTGTCTGCAACCATGACAACCTGATCTTCCTGTAGAGCCTGGCGTTGTCCTTCATTAATCTTAGATTTCTTTTTTGCGGTATGGTATACATCCCTGTCATTTCTAGAAGAGAATCACGCAATTTAGTATTCCTTTTGGTTAATCTTGCATTGGTTCTTTTGATTTTTCTATCTAGGACCTCTAGTTCATATACTTGCCTTAATAGCTTGTTGATTCTCTGGGACCTAGGTTTGCTAGAGGAATCCTCTGCCACTGGTTCACCTTGATCCTCCTTTGGTGTGCATGAGGGAAACTCCTCTTGCCCTACTTGAAACTGATCTGCTAGGTTAGTTTCTTGTTCCTCTTCATCTTCAGAGTCTGAGTAAGGTAGGTTGAGAATATTTTTGTCTGGTGCTGGAACCTCTTCTACCTTTTCACTAAAATCCAGGTTTCTCTTTGCCTTCTTGGTCTTGGGAGCTCGAGAGGCCTGATCCACTGTAATTGGAGAGATGGCCCTCCTCTTCCTCTTACCACTCCTAGGAGTGGACGAATTTTTTGAAGAAGACTTCCTTTTGTCTTCTGGCTTCAATTATGTCTCAAACTCATTCCAAAATAGGAAGTAGGTCCAAGCTGTGTTCCTTCTCTACAACAATTCAAGGAAAATTATCTTGATCAGGCCATGATGGGATAGCCTGCTTGCAATCTTGGTGGGCTGGGATTTAACCTGATGGGCCATTTTGGTCAGGCTCTTGTGTAGGTAGAAAGGCAGGTTCAGTGGGATCCTTCCAGTGAAATGGTTCATTAACTTAAAATGGTATATCATTACCCTATTATACCTGCCCTCGCAAGTTATATAGATCAGGATTGCCTTCAATATGTGTTGCCAATTTTCCTCAAGCCAGGTTGTGGGAATTCTCTTCTTCCAGACAATGTTCTTGTGCTCAGGCTTCAAGTAAGACCTGAATTCCACATCCTTTGTGATAGTGGTTTTAAACAATTTTTCCCCAGTCCTTGGGATCTCTGTTACTTCTTCTATCAGAGCCTCATCTACTTGGAATTCCTATTTTCCGATTACTGTCTTTGAGCCATCAAATGTGAGGCCCAATGCTTCTACCACTTGCTAATGAGATCCCTGAACCTTTTCACAAAATCTATAGCAACCTGCATCTTTGAATAGCTGACATACCTCTAGATGTGCTTCTAGGTAACCAATGTCACCCAGCTCTTATCTTAGGGCAGGTCCCCTTCTTTTCATCCTTTAGACTGATTTTGTACCTGCAAATTGGAAAAATCAAGCTTTGGGGAAGACAATTACGACACGTGGGTTCAGTAAGCCTGGCTTAGTAAAACACACACAGAAAATGGGAAATGGATTAAGGAGGGGTTTTCAATGGCTTCAATGTGTTTTTACTTGGCAATTGGGACTTGAACGAGATGATTGAGTAGTTTGATGAGACCCGTGCACTAGCACAGTTCTTGGAGTGCGATTATTGGAGGTGGAAACATGATGCTCGTGATAGTTAAACCGCAGACCTGGGACAGGTGTAGGGATGAGAGGGTTAGGGTTCAGATATGTCACCTTTCGTTCAAAATGATGCCTCCTACCAACTCATGATTGATTGCAGATCTTGTCTTTTCGGCGGTTCACGACTTGATGCTAACGCTTTCCATGCTGACAGTGTTTGATTGCGATGGATGTGGTAACCGTTTTCCCCTTTTGGAGCTTTCGGTGGTTAAGGTAGTCCCGGATCCAATTTTTAAGCTGCCGAAAGCTGGTATTTTTGGTGGCTAATGAACGTTGAGATGTTCTCCTAAGCCACCGAAAGCTGATCTTCAAAAACATTTATTAGAAAATGGAGTTAATGAGCTTTTGGTGGTTAAGGTAGTCCTGAATCCAATTTTTCGGCAGGGATTTTCAGTGGATAATGAACAGTTGAGATGTTAGCCTAAGCCACCGAAATCTAAACTTTGATTTTTATGAAAGAACAGAGTACTAGGCGTTCCAACTTTATTAAACACACAAAAATATTTCATGATGTGCCCTGAAATCTTCATCACAATGCAAAAATAAATTTTATGAGTTTGACCTATTGAAGACTAATTTATTTAGGAGATAACAGAGCTAGTTGAGAAATGTTTTTCGTTAACAGATTTCCCCCTGATGTGTGAGGGAAGGAGCTCATCGTATGGCCAATGAACACCATAGGATAATTGGGATAGTGGAGGGACCCATGAAGAAGTGACACTTCCTCAATCAAGACACGATGGATTTTGGTTTTTGTATCAATGTTGGTTCCCAACAATAGGTGAGATACAAAGAATATGTGACATGTATATGGACGAGGCGGGCATACCCATGCTCGTAACAATGTCAAAAGAATAGATAATGGAATCAAGGCTCCAAAATATAGGACTCGTTCATATACAACTATGGTTACATAATGGTGGCCTCAATGAGAGGCTAAATACCATACTAATTTGCAGAAATGATACATAGGACCCATGGCATTCACATGGAATGTGATATATTCACAACTAATGACCTGTTGGATTTGGAAGTTTACATAACTGTAGATATTCACTTATGGAGATACAGAGTCTCTATGGTACAATATGCCGCATCAATTATGAATTTATACAGAAGCACTACTCTGGGGGGTCCTGAACATTGTTTCCAACGCAACCTAGAAATCATAAGGGACATGAACTTGACTAGGTCCCTTGATAGACTAACCAATGTGCTAGAGTCAGGTGACAACTAGGGTCTTTGACAAAATACTGCATGGATCAATACCCTGTACGAATCTCAACGGTGCGATGATGTAGCTACAGTCAAGCACGTGAGACACAACCATCCCGAGAGGCACTAAGGACTCCTCTCAAGTGGTCCAAGGAACTCATCAATGAGGTTAATGAAATAAGGATACAGGGACCTCTGGGTCTATCCTCTGGAATATATGTGTTGTCGTCGACAGAGGGAGACCTGCAACTGACCAAGGCAATAATGTTTCCTTGACCAGAAGCACGAGGGGGGTAACCAAATATGTGGGCCAATCTAGGGACTGACACACTGAATGGGGGAACAGGGGTAGGGGGTGTACAAGGGACTCAAACTTCCTTTGTTCTGAGTATGACGACAGGGATGACCTAGCAACAAATGAAACAGACTCATGGGAGAGGGATCATAGCTGTTGTACTAAGACTATGACTGCATATGGGAAATACTTGAGGGAGATAACTTGGACTTTTGATATCCAGGGGATCCAAGGATTACTCATTGCAGAATACTTTGAACAAAGGTGACCTAACGGGGGAATGTTTCTGAACTCTAATATATGAGGTGGTGCCTAAAGACACCGTTATGACACAATCTCATGGATTTTTAGTGAGCCCGAGAAAGTAAATGCTCGATGGTGTTTTCATTTTTAGAGAGTCTGAAAACGGGAAGAAGACTCCAGTGGGGTCTCTTTTTTGTTGATAGTCTCCTGTGTCTGAAAAATGATAAAAGTGTACATAGGAGATCTCTCCCACCCTTTTTCGGGGATAGGAGACATCTTTACCGTTGGTAGTCCAAGCAGGTCGAAAAAGGTTAAACTTACACTAACTAGACGATCATTCAAATAATTTTACGAGCATGAATGAAACCAAGTTTGCTTGGCAATCTTTTCTTGATGAGAAGGCTGTAAAAGAGCTTAAATACAACCCATGATGAGCTTTATTGTAAATTTCGGTCCCAATTCCTGAGAAAGAATAAAAGGATGCAAAGGGAAACGTTCATGTCTTGAGTGTGCTGAGGTGGTCCTTTTCTTATGGTAGTCTACATAGTCCGCAAAAGGAGATAAACAAGGCTATGTAGACGCCCTTTCAAATGATTTAATGAGAGGGAAGGAATCAAGTGTGCTCGACAATCTTTTCATTCGTTTAGGAGTCATAAAAGAGCTTAATAGAAACTCCATAACAAATATTCATGCGGTGGTACGCAAATCAAGCTGGATTCCAATAATTGACCCGAAAAGTCATTGTGAAAGCGCGAGAAGATGGTCTCGTCAAAAGATAGAGGACAGAAAATCGAACCTGACGATGCAGATCTTTTTTGATATGGTGCAGATCTTGGGGTCGTCCAAACCACACAAGATCTCAGGGGGAAGCTCCAAATTGTGGAGCGTATGATGGAGGGAGCCTACTATGGGTGGGACTAGATGTATCTGACTGTGGTTCGGCGTGCGCTAAAACGTGTTAAGACTACGGGAGGGGATTTTTATTTCCCTTCCTTCTTTTTATCCTTCTTGTTCGATAGGGTGCTAACCATTTGACCGCACTTGGAAATGTGGGATGGTGCCTTAGGAGCCTCAGATGCATCGATGGAGAGAGATTATGGTCCGTGAGGGAGGCAGCCTAGTGGGTCGTTTCTTTACTCGAGAGTTGCTCACACAGTGGATTTAGCTGCCAGTCCTCATTGAGGACTACCCGTATGCAGACATGGACTACAGGGGAGACGCAGAGATGCCTCGACCTCTAGGACAGGCCTGGGGACTAGATGGTACGTATACATGATGTTTTATGTGTTTACATTCATATATATTACACTATCTTAGTGGTATCTAGTTTAATGTTTATGACATATACTGATGATGTACTGTGTGTATGTGCAGATGTTGGACCACGAACACCCGTGGGTTACGAGCGACGGAGGGCTAGGGTGGAGGGGGTGGATCCACCTGCTCCCGGGCCTTGGAGTACCTTGCGGTCGCTCCGTCATGATATTGAGAGTTTTTTGGAGGGTGTTACAGATGATGGTTGGCAGCACTTGGACAATGATATGATTGTTCCTTGCTACCGTACGCCTCCTGAGTGGATTCCTATGATGAAAAGGATCGCAATCGCGACAAAGTACGTGCGAGTGGTGTCCTGAAAGGATGTGCCGATGGAGGACAAGGACATATCTAGTGAGGAGGAGGCCTCAGAGGAGGTTAATGAGTCCGACTCTAATTAGAAACTAGTGGGGCTACCCCTAGTGCAGTGGTGCACTAGGATTTTTGTATCGCTATGTATATTCAGCTAAGAAATTTTGTGGAGTTTCTCATTTTGTACTAAACAATTTATGACATGTGATATATACATATATTTTTGATGCACATGGATGCACTTTTATGGTTTTATGTGAGTCTTTTTATTATGATGATGAAAATGCCTAGATGATGCATGTTACACATGTATTCCCATTTTTAAATGTTTATGCAAGATGTAGTTTCTTGACTTCCTATATGTTGTGATGAATATGCCATTCTAGAACATCGTTAGCCATTTGGTCTGCTACACTATTAAGGTTTCTCGGAACATGTATGAATGCGATGGATTCAAAATTTCTAACCAATTATTTAGTGCAGAGAAACTTTCTAAAAAGGAAAGGATCACATACTCGGTAGCGGTTATTCAACTAGGAGTCTAAGAAGACATCGAGGAGACGAATACCCAATTGGAGTGCGACGGCCAAGAGACCAGTGACACCATCATACTCAGCCTGGTTGTTGGTAGTAATGCCACCACACATTCCGTCAATATGGATCAACTCATGTGACGAGGAATAGATAACCCACGCAACCAAGGCGATATTGGGAGACCATTTGCTTGCTCCATCAACAAATCCAGTGTAGCGACGCGGGGTAGGATCCATATGGAGCAGTCAAGGAAGTAAAGTGTAAGAATCGTGTTAAGAACGGTGTAAAACAAAAAAGAAAACCATAATACAAGTGACGCAGGGTGGTAATGTTAGGAGTAAAATCTCTTGAGGTAGATCCCATTGCGGGGATTATTCAAGAGTTTTCCATCAGAGTCAGCAAGAATGTATGCCCCCTTGCTGAGGAAGTGGAGAATGATGTATGGGACGTACCACTTGAACTCGAACTTCCCTTTTTCTAAATTGTCGTTGGCTTGGTCATAAACGAGGACCAAATCGCCTTCGCTAAAGGTGCGAGGGTGAACATGGGAGTCAAAATGTGACTTCGATCAGGTTTTGGCTACTTCTATGGCTTAGAGAGCAACACAATGGTCCTTGTCACATACCCCAATTTTGTAAAATAATGTTATTTGTTTTAATTTGATTCCTAAGACATTATGTTAAATTTAATGCTAAGTTGAAACTGATGACTCAGCAGAGTCAAAAGATGTGGAATGTAATTCTGAATATTTTATTTTTAATAAATAAAAAGTGGAGACAACAACTTGGGAGAGCTATTAATAAGAGTGTTACTGGTCAAACTGGTGGAAGGAACTAGGTGGAGAGCAAAAGGACAAGTGGCAGCATCCTCAAACACTTCCTATGTTGCAGGTGGCAACTTCCCTACATTTGGGGTCATGATCCCCCAAGAAAGTGGGATCAGAGCAGGTGGCTCAATTAATGACAACTAACCCAAAAAGACCTAGGCAATCTTTTACAAATGCCCAATGTAGAGAGCTGAGGCTGCTCATATATTTTCCAGGAGAAGAATCATTCAGGAGGAATGCACTTCAAGGAATTCATTGGGAAAAGGGAAACTGGAAGGAATGTGTTTTGAAGGATAAACTGCAGGAACTTGATCTGCTACAGCTTTCTAGCTGAGAGATTTGGCTGACGAGTTCAGGATTGGTATTGAGTCTCAGGACTAGTACTTGATTATTTTCTTCACCTAGTTCCAACCAGGGAGACCAGAGCAGGCTCGGGGGTCTTGAGGAGTCGTTGTTTGAGCGCTCTCCAGGAGTTGGTAGGGAGGAACGACCTCCCATAGCTG
Organism: Pseudotsuga menziesii; assembly: GCA_001517045.1. Lineage (NCBI taxonomy): Eukaryota > Viridiplantae > Streptophyta > Pinopsida > Pinales > Pinaceae > Pseudotsuga > Pseudotsuga menziesii. The sequence continues at coordinate 271,860 of LPNX010885810.1, forward strand.
TTGTCGACCAACTTTAAGAACAGGTTCTACTATTTACTAATTTCTGTGTTAATATCTGTGTGTGAATGAATGATGCATTTTCAGGTTATGATGTAAAACTTAGAGGATAGAATATCTTAGCTTGATTAGTAATGAAATTATTCTTGATGAAAAATAAATCCTACCTGTGTTTTTCCCCATCTGGAGTAATCTAGATCGTACTCTAGCACATGTGGTGTATTTAAATGAAGAAAGTATGATGTAAATATAAAATAAGATGTTAGCTTGATTATGAGAATGTTTTATTTTATTTTGTTATCAGAAGAAATATTATTCTGTACATGGAGTAGTGTTAGACCTAGACTGTGAATGTCAGATTATTAGAAAAGGAAAAGAAGCTATATCATTATACTAACAGTAGTATGTTTTGGTAGATAAAACATTTTTCTATACAACGTTCATTGCAGTAATCTTTATATTTATTTTGAAAGCAAAGGAAAAGAATACAATAGTTAAAATGTGTAGTGTTAGGTTAAATAAAAATGCCCTTCAGCTCTACAGTTTATTTTTTTCCTGTTTAGGATAAATAACTACTGTATGTATAGCAACCAAACTGTGGGTAAGGATAGATAAACTTGGATTTATTTCTAAAGATAAAACTAGTTGATTTAAGATTTTATTTATGGCTGGTAATGTAAATAATTCTTTCATTTTTATCTAGCTGAACTTAAACAAGTTCTGCAGCTACTAACCTGTCTTTTATAGATTTTAAACAAACACTACAATATATTTTAAAGGAAAGAACATAGTTAGTTTGTTATTTCTCTTATTTTATAAATACTAATATTATAATATAAATAGGGTAACATAGAATACATAAGGGACTTCTTTATAAATTATTTAATATAGAAAGCAAAGAATATAACAATAAAATACTTTCTCAATATACACCTATAAATAGACTAAGTACAAAGATAATGTATACAATCATAGGAGCAACATTTGTTTGCAGGTAAAATAACATTCTTATCTCATTATAATAAATATCAAGTAAATATAAATTTTGTACTTTAAAGATGTAACTATCAGTACATAAGTACAACTCAAAAATATTAAATTACTTGTTTTCTTTCTGAAATCTAACCAATATAAAACAATATTTACAACCTTATTAGAACAGAGAAAATTAAGGTAAGTTCATATAAAAACAATATACAGTTATCCTAAATAATTTACAGGGTAAATTTAAATATAATAACTTGCAGGAATCAAATTAACAGAACATAGACATGCTCGATTCACTGAGCTGAAATAACCATTTGTACAATATAAGTAAAACAAATAAATTACAGTATTATATTGTAAATAAAAAGATAATTTAAAAAGGAATAGTAAATACATCTTTATATCACGGAGTTAGGGTAAAAAAAACCTACTGTATCAAAATCACAATAGAGGTATCAAACGAAAGAGTATAAGCTCCTTCTAATGCCTCTCAGCTTCTAAAAATTAACAGATTAAGGCTTTACCAGCCTTCCTTCATTTATACATTTTATACACAAAAACTAGAACAAAAATCAAAATTACAGTCATGGCCTAAGCCAGAAGCCCCGCATAAAGCAAGGGTTTTCAGTAACAAAAACAACGAACCAAGTTAACCCAGGTAAACCAAAACCATGAGGGTTTTGCAGGCCACGTCGACCAACCATCAAATGTCCCATAAGGGATTGAACAAGGACGAACTGCCATGGGATATCCAAGGCTTACCCGTGAGAAAGCGCTTGTCCCAGCCTTGCACCAACCACGCGGAAGGTCAAGCTGACACCTGTGTATCAACAACATCCATGATATTGTTAGAATATTGCATTTATGTAAGCAGAGATGTAGAAAATTAAAGAGTTAAAAATACCATAAGTAATGCTTACCTAAAACTTCGCTGAAACGTAACCACCCACGAGCAGTAGTGCAGCTACCAACGCGAGGAGGAACAAAACTTTCATCTGCCACAGGAAAATTGGAGATTACTATCGCAGCAATGACCAGCGACAGCTAAGAGATGGAGAAACAAGCCAAGCGAGTATATACGCTTGGGCCGCAACTGTTTCCCAATCCCAAATACCACCTTACTACGAAATCTTAAGACCCAACAAATTTCGAGATGCGAGACCATGGCTCTCACTACTAGGCCACAAAAGATTAAGACTTTTACTATCTAGTGTATACTGAAGGGAGTCGGCCGCAAAGGTAAAACCCTGGAGGAAAACAACCAACCCAGCCCAAGCAGCAAACAAAATCGTTACAACACTTCTCTATCGAGCGTTCAGGACGAGCTCACGAGGTGCAAAAGCAAGCTAGGAGATTACCAGCAGCGAGTTACAGAGCGACAGGGCGGGAAACCAACACAGTAGCAGAGTGGCCAGAGGCCGAAAACAACAGAGGAAATAACAAGTTTAGGGTTCACCAATGCCTTTTTAACCTCACAACACATGGCTACGAGAAGTCCACGTATACAATCCAATTATTTGCATGCAGTGGGTAAAAAATGTATAGTTCCGGCGAACAATCATCCAAATGATTTCACATTCAAATCATATGATGGGTGAAGATTCTACAAGGTTCGATAGTCCCGAATGTCAACCAAGCCTTCACGCTGAAAGGTTAAACAAAAGAACCGTAGATCAAAGGTTAGGATTATAACATAGAAAGGTTATAAACATTTATGTGACCTAGCACATTATGCAAGCAAGGGATGCATATAATAAACGGTTATAAAACTTTAGATCAATGTTTAACCATAAAACTCATCAAGGGTGTGGTCGATAATACGACCCATCATTTATACAAATATGGTATATATTCAATCAATCGATTACAACTTTGGTAATGGTTATGCCATTTAATATTTATGCCAAAGAAATTCATAAAATTAATTTATGTTAAGATACCCCTTTTGCTAGAGTTATTCTAGTTATATATTTGAGTATTTATTTATTAACTAGTAGGGTTTGCAATTGAGATGTTAAAGCCTTATAGGGCTTGTCATTGGAATTTTGATCATTTAATAACAATAACTGGATGAAATTATCCAGGTAAGTTATGTGTAAAAGAACTCAGTGCATCAACACTAACTTAATCCAATTGATAGTAGTATGTAATAATGCTATAATTCCTTTTTAAGCCTCAAAGATTTAGAAGATAGGATGATGGTATAAAAACTCATTAACTATTATACATTACATTCTTATCACAAGAATTAACCAAAATTTGTCATGATGTAAATTGTTCATGATCACAATTTAAAATAGACCCTTAACGTACAAACCCTGCCATCTTTAGTCTGCGTGCAAAGAAAGATTAAGGCGTTTACACACATGACGACTATGGTAAACATTAATAAACATCGAAGAGTTTAGTACGCAATAAAAACTATAAATTACAACTAGATAGAGAAAGCAACTGTCACCAATACTGATAGGACTGAATCTTGTTTCCATGGCGTCTTTAAAAAGAATAATTATTTAATGGTTTTACCTCATAAAAGAATTTGAAATTGAACAACATTTATATTCTTTTACTGAGCTATTATTTTTGCATCGAACATATATCTGTATGCTTTATGAATATTGACAAGCAGCACCAGATCTTTCTTACCTGTAAATCTGTAAGAGCAGGTAAACTTTCTGCATTAGCTCAAAAGCTAAGTAAGCCCCAGAATACCAAGACAGTTCCACCTTATGGTCGCAAAGAAAAATAAGTCATTAAACTGGAAAAGAATTATTCTATAAGCTAAACATAATCAAGTAGATAATTCAGATTATGAAATCATTAGCATATAACTAATTAAAACAATTAACTGACTGCATTATTGAATATTATCTGTATTTTCAAAATTTTAAAATTTTCAAAAATTTTGGGATTATGACAGTCCTCACTGGTTTGTTCAAGCAAGAGGAGGCGTTCTTCTAGAGGCGAAGTATTGGAAAGGAGTTCAACTGCGAGGCATAGCGATGGGATCTGGCACTCAATGGGAAGTACCAATTCAACGTCGTGGACCAAATGGAATGGGGTGAAGCCAATGGCGATCTTCATGGATTTGTGGTAGGCCCATAGGGTAGGAAATAGCATGTGGTGCCAGTTAGTTTTGTGGTTTCCTACCATCCGTTGGAGTGTGGTTTTAATGATTTTCTTGACAACTTCTAATTGCCCATTACCTTGAGGGTAGTAGGAGGATGAGTACTGGTGCTCAAATTTCAACATGGTTGAAATTTCTGTCCAAACAATGTCTTCGAAATGGATACCATGGTCCGAGACGATCTGTTGGGGAACAACGAAACATGAAATGACGTGGTTGAAGAAAAATCACGTCGTCGTGTCAGCTTTGCAATTGGATGTCAACATGGCCTTGGCCCATTTAGTAAAATAATCGACAAGCATAATAATGTATTTTTGGCCGCCAGCTGAGGGAGGATTAATTGTCATGAAATCGATCTTCCACTTGCAGAAGGGACCAACTATGACTACGGGATGTAAAGGCGCAGGGGGATTCCTTGCTTTTGGAGCAAAGAGTTGAAAACTACTAGTGTTTAACCGCCTCGATGCAATGAGCGACAATGGAGGGCCAAAAATAGTCGGCACGTAGAATCTTTTGAGTAGTCGCCAAACTAGACAGGTGGCCACCGCAAGCTCCTCTATGAAAGTCATTGAGGACCTGTTCAACCCCATCATGGGTGAGGCAACAACGTAATATGGCATCAACACCTCGATGGTACATAACATCCCTAATAAGGAGATGGTGAGCAGCTTGATGTCGAATGTAGCGTCTGTCTTCACAACTAAAGTGGGCCTCGAACTTTTGGGTGTGCAAGTACAAGAGAACTCCCCCATACCAAGGATCTTTTGTGGAAATGACAAATAAGACTTCATCAGGAAGGTTGACCATAATTGGTGGTGGTCCAGACAACGAGGGTAGATATGTCATCAGTGTAGCGAGCGCCAAAGCCTTAGTGCTTTTCTAGGTGACGGATTCCAAGTCAAATTCGTGGAGAACGACAATCCACTTGGTCGCGTGACCTTGTAGGAGGCAGTGGCTCAAGAGGTACCGCATCGGGTTGGAATCAACCGATACTCAAGTATGGTTTTCGATAATGTAATGGTGCATCTTTTGGACCGAGAATACGACAGTGAGGTCCATCTTTTCCTTAGTCATATATCGTAAGGGGGGTCCGGTCAACTTCTGACTAACGTAGTAAATTACGTGATCTTGACGAGCATCGTCTTCCTGGACCAAAACTCCAGCAATGTCATTTTCTGAGGCTGGCACATAGAGGATGAAGTCTTTGGTGAAGTGAGGTGTGGATAGTAATGGGGCGGAGCCCAGAGCTTGCTTTAATGCATCAACCGCATCTTGCACATGCTGATAAAAAACAAATGGAATGTTGGAATGCAGAAGATGCAAGAAACCGTGGGATTTTGTCACATATTCCGGTATGAGGCAACGAAGGAAGTTAGACTTTCCTTGGAGGCTCTGCAGTTGGTGCCAAGTCCATGGTGAGGGTAGATCGAGACTGGCTTGAAATTTTAGAGGGTCAACCGCAATCCCTTCGTGGGAGACGATGAACCCAAGCAGAAGGCCCGCTAGGAAACAAAAGACACACTTGAGAGGGTTCAAGTGGATTTTGTACTTGCGACATCGTAGGAATACTTTTTGCAATTCATCTAAGTGTTGTGAGCACTTCCGTGACCGTGCGGTGAGGTCATCCAGATAGACCAATATGATGTGCACAAGCTCATGGAAGTAGTATGTCATGGCGCGCTGGAAAGTGGCTCCAGCGTTTTTGAGTCCAAAAGGCATCACTCGATATGTAAATGTTCCCCAAGGGGTTGTAAACGCAGTCTTGTATCGATATTCCTTCCAAATCTAAATTTGGTTGTATCCGGAGAAACCATCCATGAAGGAAAAGACCTCATGTTCGACGCATGCGTCAATGATTTGGTCAATAAAAGGAGTTGGAAAGTTGTCCTTGGGACATGCCAAACTTAAATCACGAAAGTTTGTACAGACGTGGATGGCACCCTGTTTTTTATTGACGGGAATAGGATTCAAAACCCAAGTGGTGTACGTGATGGGGTAAATGAATCCTGTTGTGTGCATCTTCTCAATCTTTTCCTTGACCGCGAAAACCTTTGAAGGGTGAATGGGTCGTTGTTTCTAATGCATAGGTGCCACATCAGGCCACATATCAATGTGATGTTCCATGATGGATGGATCCAAACCGGGAATTTCGATGTAGGACCAAGCAAAGATGTCACAAAACTCTTGAAAAAGTGCTTTGTAAGAAGCGAATTCCTCAGGGGAGCATGACGCTCCAAGTGTGATTTATTCAAAAACCTTCGGGTTGGTTGAGATATTAACCTTAATTATGGGTGAAATGTTGGCCATATTGCCTTCTTCAAAGGCGTCGGGAGCCGGGATGGTGTTTTTGAACCAATCCACCTTGCCATGGATGAAATCCTTAGTCTCTACCGAATATTAATCTAATGTTGATGAAGGTTCCCTTGGGATGAAGATTGAGCGATGGTGCATGTCATCCCATGGGTATTTAGGAGCAAACAAGGCTTCAAGTATATCCTCGTCATTACTGAAACACTGATTGGATAGATACGAGGGATTTTCGATGGTTGCAGAGACGGCAGGGTCGGTGGATCTGGACACCATGTAAATGGTTGTGGTGTTTGAGGAAGAAACTAACGGGTGAATCTCCTCAATGACAGTGATCTCGGACTCATGATAGTGTTTTCAAAGATCTTGAAGGACAGATCGATACTCGTCCAAGTCTAGGCAATGGTGCGAAGAATGGCGGTATAAACAACAAATTGTGCATGAATGGTTGGTTCTTAAAGAATTATTCTTGGCTGCTGGCGGAGCTAAGACGTTGACTACTGGAAGGCCTTCGGTTGTATCCATGGTGTCTATTTGTGTGTGCATGATAGGTATCTCTAGGTAGTTCTGGGTTGCATGTCCGTGGACATCGAATAAAGTGCAAGGTGGGGTTGGCTGAGGCTCAGCAATGGATTTGGTGGTTTTTCCCCGAGTCCTCTTTAGAGGAGGCGAGGCTGGTGCAGTAAAGAAAGGTGTTGTTGTTGGGCTAGGAGGAGGGTGTGACACTGTCTCAATAGGCTGGATGGGGGTCAGCACAACCTGGGGCATCAAAGGCAGGGTGGGTGGTTCAAGGTACCACATAGGAATCCCCAGCATAAAGTTTGGTAGATTTAAAGTAGCCATAACATGCTTACTCATGATGTCGTATGGTGGGAAAAGGAAGGGAATTGTATGGATCGGGAGCGAGCCCCCATAATTTCCTGGTGATTGCATTCGAGGTTGCGCTTGTGGTTGTGGTGTGGGAAGAATGGTGTTGGATGAGAGGACACACAAATATGTTTTGTCAGTCGGATTTATTAGAGGATGTAAAGATGAGAAGGAAGTCGTCAGAGATGTGTCGGCGAACAATCCAGGGCCTACAGTCGGCAAGGAAGGGATGGATACACTGTTGATGGAGGTATTAATGGTAGGGATGACATGGTCTAGTGTGGCCGGCCCCTACGATCGTAGTAAGTTAATCAATCCACCGTCACGATCTTCCCATCATGAGGGAACATCATAAGGCGAAAGACGGTGGACGCCACAACTCTCATGGTGTACATGTAACTATGTCCGAGGAGGAGGTTATAATCAAGCTGAGCGTTGAAAACCTCTATGTCAATCAAAACCTTCTTACCGTCTAATGATATAGGGACATTTAGAAGAATTCCCTGGGAATTGGTGGAGCGACCATCATAGGCGCGAAGGACAGTGGTGGATAGTTGGAGGGTAGAGGACCCGAGTTTCTGCTAGACAAATGTTGACATCACACTGGTGGATTACCTTTCATAGATGATACATTAATGTATGACCAAATTCCGAATTGAAACCAAAATATAGAAGGAGATGGTGGATGGCATTCTTGGATCTCCTTGAGCCAAATCGAATGTGATCAATCTGGAATTGGAGGGATCCACGGAACCAAGTACAGATAACAATGCTTTTCATTGTGGCGGGAACGTTTTGAGCACCTCGAGAGTGGACATGGTTGTAGGTGACTGGGCCAAGTCACCAATTATGTTGTAATTCAAGGAAACTTTGGTAGTGAGTTGTTGGCAATACAACACATGGGAAACTGTGTACCTCTGGTTGCCTCATCAATAGGGGGTGTAGATAGGTGGAGGGGCATGTTGGCAGTGCTAGAGGTGGATGTCATTGATGTGTTAGTGATTTTTGTGGTGGACTCGTACTGGTTACGTCTAGTCTGGAGGTTCACCTCTTCAGTTGACAGTGTCATTAATTGATGGATACTGGTTTTGGTGGGTGGAGTCGCGACGGGTGCTGCAGGGGAAGGTGGGGGAAAATTTGTGGTTGCAACTAGTCCTTGGAGTGGTAACGGGTTTTGGAACACCATCGACAGAGGGCCTGGTGGCGTTGGTTTGGGTTGAGCCTGTGCTACCGCATTTGTGTCCCGTTGAGCTTCGTTCTGTAGAAACTTCTTGATGCGGTCCATATGCGGGAATTCATGAGTGTAGTGACCGTAGATGTTGCAAAATTTACACGGATGATTAGTCCATAACAGAGCGCTTCATCCCGGTTAATTAAGCTATTGGGGGTTTTGCGTCAATGGGTTAGCGCCGTTGTTGTTAGGAGGATTAGGTTGTTGGTCGCCTCCTTGTGGCTGGATGTTACTTTGGATCCTTGCTCGATTTTTCTTGCCCTTCCCTTGTTGGTTATCGATGGAGGGTTGGTTGGAAGATTCTGTTGCGCAAAAACTTGTCCCGAGGAAGTCGGAGGAGATGGGGCAGGGGCAGAGCGACTTGCATAGGTGGCGCATAGTAGGTTGGAGGAGCTGGGGTGGATACAAATATGGTCATTGGACTGAATACAGTTGTGTCAGCCAAGTGGGCACATGGGTGTGTTGACTTGGTGCAGGCTGTGCATAGGAGGTTGTTGCTCTGGACTGAGCCAGAATATTTGAGTAATCAGGTATCTGGTTTCGTTGCACAACACTATGGGTGTGTATTGGGTGTGGTGGCATCATAGGGGGTGCCACGTAGTATAGTGGATGTTGGGAGATAGAACCGATGACACCATCCGCAACATAGGATGCTCCCAGTGCATCGCGGTGAGAGGTGTCAGCATGGGGAGCGTCTGGTATGATGGTGTATAGGTATCCAGACTGAGTGTATATTAAATCAAACTGTTGGGACTTTAAGATGGCCTCTTCCTTAGATTGGGGATGTTCAAGGGTGATGTCTTTAGCTATAGGTGGTAGCTGGGTCTTCAAGAACCAATCGAGGAAAATATTGTCATCGAGCTGGATTTTGCATAAGCTACGCCATCTCCGCCACTCATGGATGTGGTCGGTGATGTGCATAGTGGTATTTTGATGGCAAGATAACAAGATCTCCACACATTCGTTGTAGTGGACAGGGAGTTGGAAGTATTAGAGGAACATGAAGGCTAGCAAAGTGAAATCAGGGTAAGAGGCTTGAGGTAGTTCGATATACCATTTTGCTACAGTACCCGTGAGTGTGTGTTGGAATAATCTCAGTCTGATCGAGTCATATATAATGTTGTTTAACGAGCACCATAAATGAAACGACGTAATGTGGTTTTAGGGGCACTCGCCCGCCTTTCCTTCAAACTTGGAAATGTCCGAAGGAAGCTTGGTTGGCATGGGAGGCAAATGGGGTTGATGACTGATTGGGTCATTTGTTAACTAAGCCAAATATGACAAGTTAAGACGAGCCATGAATGGTAGCTTGGACCTGAGGCTATCTCGGGAGGCACCAGCAATGGTGTCGGGGTTTGCAGGGGTGGGATGTCCATGCATGGTTGGGGGTACGTGAGGTTGAATTCCTGCAATGTGGATGGTCAGGATAATCGTGGAAGGGAAACTTCCCCCAGGCACGTACGGTGGTATTGTTGGAATTATGGGAGCTATTGTAGGGCCATCATTGATGGGTGGTTTACCTACAACAACATGCGCAATGGTACTGGGACCACTAGCAGGGATGTTGGTAATGCTGTGAGACAAAGACAAGCGTCCGCTACCAACCGTCCCTCCAAAGAAGGGATCGGTATTTGCACCAGCCATGGGGCTAGACGATGCAGTGAACAGGTTTGTCTCGGACTGATAGGAATCTGAGTTGGAATCAGAGGTTGTGTGGCCCTCTAAAGGTGAGGAAGGTTGCCAAGGAGGGCCTCGATGGTGGCGGTATAAATAACTGAATTGAGGGGGGTGCCCCCTAAGTCATGAGGAGAAACATGGTGGATCAATGGTGGCTTATGGTAGTTACTGGTAATGAATTTTGGACCTCAGTTTAAAACGACTTCCTATTGGTTCACAGGTAGTCACTTGGCCACCAAGGCTGCCAGAAGACAGTGCTTGGATTTTTCCTCACAAAGGTGTATCTAGTCAATTAGAAGGGGTCGTTGCTCGTTTCGCTTAGCAATTCCTCTCATTGTCTAGATACTTTGGGGTTCCTGTGGTACTCCTCATAAAGAGTTTTAGGGAAAATCCCAAGCACTTCCCATAGTTGTTGCAGTTGCGACTTATCTCCCAAACCGAAAGATTATTAAGTAAGTTGGTTACTTTTATGGTTTCGCTCGGGGTCATGAACCAAGTTTTATTGGATTATTTTGTGTGAGTATGTGCACTTGTGTATGAATTTGTTACTTTTACTTTCAATTATGCAATAAGCAAACAACACTGGTTTCCTTGTAAGGAACAAGCAAAGGGCTTGAACCAAAACAGATTTTCAAAGGTAAAAATAAATCAAAACAAAGTGCAAGACCAACTGTAATAATGAGTGACTGTAACTTTTATGAATCAAAAGTGTGACTACCCCACTTTTGTATCCTTCGAATCCAAGAGGGAGTGCTGGGATCTCATCAAAGTGGAAACAAGTCCACTTGTAGATCCACAGGTCACACCGCAAATGACTGGTGCTCAACAAGGAGGACATGAACGCCGTGAAACCCCCAATAGTTTCCACTCCCCGTAGCTTCCAAGGTCCCTTTTTTTAATATATAAGAACAATAAAAAGAATGGATTCCTATTACTAAGCTTACTCAACCCCTCGTCTTATCTAAAAAGACCCCAGAGGGTGATGACTGAGTAGAGGAGGAGGGGCTAAATAAGAATGTTTATTGCCATCTTTTAATAATGAAATACAGAATTTAAAATTGCAGAAACTAACTTAGAAACAAACAGATTGCATGTATCAGTTAAACACTAGTGAATGGGTCATTCAGACAGGAAAAAAAATGTAAAATGGTTCATAAATGGGCAGGTCACTTCTTATTGCAGGACAGTGGCAACTGAGTCACATAAACAGGCCACACAATAGTGACTGGGTTGCAACTGATGCAAAAAACAGTTGTGACTGTGCTTTGGGAGGAAATTCGTGCCTTTCGCAGCCTGAGTCACGACCTGGGCCACGAGTTTCGGCCTGAAAGCAGCGATTGGGTTGAACTTTTCAGCCCGAAAGCAGCGACTGGGGCCACAATGGAAAAAATTTGAAAAATGAGCCGGCAGTGGCCGACAAGGACAGGCACTGACGCCGTACAGACTCGAATTGGCCTCGTGGGGGCCCGACCAGGGACGGCTATGGAGAAAACTACCGAAACTACCTGCAAAACAAGGGATCTTATGGGATCAACCAGTATGGTTGCCAAAACTGTAGCCGATTTTTCACCCTAACTAAGTGCAAATGCACCTCCCTTCCGTCAAAGGGATAGAAGGGTAGAGTTCACAATGGAAGGGCTAGCTGCAAACAAACTATTAGTAACAAGAGTAAACAAATACAAACAATCTATACAACTAAATAAACAACAATGAGACAATTATACCTTCTGATTTCCTTGAAAGTGGGCCATTGTTCCCTAACTTAGAATGATACCGCCTCTCCACAGGTTTGGTAGTATGGAGGATGACTCAACACACAAAAATGGGAGGAGGTGGGGCAATGGAATGATTGGCAATGTGAGTATTTTGAGAATGATGGCTTCTCAACATACTCACGGAAATATATTAATGGCAGGAAGGAATAAATGAATCTTTTGATGGAGACCTCCACACTATTTTATAGTTTTTCTTGTCATTTTCTCTCTTTTAAGATTTTGGAACCCTATTTAGGGTTTTTATCCCTTTTTGGGGTTTTTAAGCCCCTTTGTGGGTGTTTATCTCTTTTGAGGGGGTTTAAGCCCCTTTTTGGGTTTTTTAAGCCCTTTTGAGGGTTTTTTAGGCCCTTTTTGATATTTTTGAGCTTTTTGAAAGAGCATAAGGTTAAAACATAGTTATGGAGGTAAAAAATGAGGGGAAAAGGATAGGAAAAAGATGTTTGTATATGGTTTAGGCCATGTAGAGCTAGTTGAGCAATTTTTTGTGTTAACATTGATCCTTTTTGCTTCAAGTGCTTTTATAGTGCATAAATAATCTTTGACGACATTTGAAATTCAATGTATTATGCTGGTATTCCTCTATTTCAACAAGCTCGAGCTTGCTGAGATATGAATAATTACTGGTTTTTTTACTAAGGAAGTAAGAACAATAGCTCAAAAAATAGGCCTAAAAGGTTCACTTTGAACTACACCTCCACCTGAATTAAATTCATTTGCTTTGCCTTCCCTCAAGGAATTCATCTTCACCTTATAGAGAAAGTGAAATATTTGGGTTATTAAAGGATTTCATATTGCATAAATCACACTAACTCTAATATCCCCTTTGAAAACCTCTACAAATCAAGTTAGTTGACTCGAAGACAACAAATATTAATCCAAGAAAGGGGTGCTACGCTCCTTAGCTGGTCCTTTTTGCTTCAAGCGTTTTCATAATGTAAAAATCATATTTCATGGTCTTAATATCAAACAAGTTACAATATAGGAAAATAGAAAGAAATTTGTCAATAGATGCAAAATTACTGTTTTTACTATTTTGGATGTTGAAATCTTTGTGTTGCTGCCATTCATACATGATACATTACAAATGTAGAAAAGAAAGGTATGCCTTATTTTCATCTTCCTTCAGGATTGCTCTAATGAATTTCCTTTACTTGTGAATCCAAATATATTGTCTGATCCTTGGATTGATTTCAATTTGTTTAAGAAAATTCAAGTTCTGAATTAAGAGTCCATGATTTGATGCCAGTGCAACATATTCAGTTGATGCTAATTAGTTATAAACACATGCTAGCTTAGTGAGCATAATCACTTTACAATATTTTGTGTTGGTGATCTTGAAAGGAACATTTATGTACTTACATTAAAAATCATTATTAGAGAGTGATATGTCTAGACTCATAAGGTTTCTGAATGAACTCTGTATTTTTTTAATATTAAAAATTTATGTTTAGAATATCAGTTTGAGACTCGTTTCAAAAGATTATATATATATATATATATATATATATATATATATATATATTAGAACCCTGGAAATTTGGCTTAACTTTAGTGTTTAATAGGNAAGAACTATCACCTTCAAAGACTCAAAAATTTGAAGGGTCTTGAACCCCACAGGGTTGATACCTGGGTCTCCTACCCTCCTACCCTCATCTGAAAAGACTGAAAATAATTTATGTGTTGGATAGGAATCAATAGGCATTCCTCCCTATGAAAATTTCTCCTTGAGGAAGTAATGTGTGTTTTATCATGTTCCTCTTATTCTAATAGTTTTACATGGACGTAACCAATGATAAAATTTGAAGGGATACTCTTAATTTCATAATGAAGGTTAAATATTCATCCAACCTGTCACAGGAACTCATGGCACCCGACTTACTTAGTTGTCCCAGAGGTTCGTATGCCACTGCCTAGTGCCTTGTCAGGGGGATGTCCATCCCGATAGGTAGCTAGTAGACTACACCTAACACTTAAAATTATTCACTTGTTACTTGGTTACACTTATGTTTGTCTAACACTTAGCCATTTCTTATACTTAGACAATAAAAAACACATGTAACAAAGAACAACACTCAAGTGTAGAGGTGGGTGCCCCAAACTGGGCGCACCCTTGAATCTTTATAAAAGAGAGATCCAACATAATACAAGATTACAATGATGTGGAGGTCACCCGCAGGCCAACCTAATCGTAGGAGTTCCCTGCTCAGCAAACCCTTAAGAAAACCCACAATTCCTGCCACTTTCGTCTTAACCACTTCTGGTGTTTCCACAGACCTACCTACAACAACCTCTATCTCTTAAACGATTATGCCTAAGATGCACTCCCAACCTAGGCAAAGCTCACCCTTACGACCTTCCCTCTTCCCCAACAAATATGAACTTGATTGTAGTTACACTCTTGGATGCTTTAAACCTTACCATGTCTTGATTCTTGAATGACACCTCTTTCTAACTTGCACGCCTCTACTTATATGTTATGCTTGGCCTAAGGGCATGCCCAAGGCAATCCTTGTAGCACCCCTTAGCCAACACACTAAGTTCCCACCTTTGTTTGCTTGCATCCCACACCATGTTCATTTAATGTGCAACTTGGTTTCTTGTCGAGCCCACATCAACTTGATGTGCTTGAACTTGACTTCTTGCTACACTTGTCGACGCCATTCTTTGAGATGTGCCCAACCACACTCTCTGCACCAACATGCCACACTTTGCTTTCTTTCCATGCTAAGGCATATGGGCCTCGAACCTATGTTCTAAATGGACAGTATGGTATGGGTATGTGCTAGACCTTGGCTTGCTGTCACACCACCTCTACCTTTCCATTGGTCTCTTGCCCACACTTTGTTGCCATTCTCACCCATCTGCCAACTCTTGTGTGCACCACACTCATGACTTGGCACACCCAATGTGGCGTGCTCCCAAGTCATGCTAGTGCCCGCATGCTACTTGAGCCCTTTGGACAAGCTTCCAAGCAAGCTTGAATTTGGGTAATATTAATCTTGGTTAAGTGAGGCGGCTACCAAAGCCATGACATCCCCCCACCTCAAGAACTTGTTATACTGGATAATGTCTCCAAGGCACTCCATTGCCTATGGAAACTTGTTCTATATATATATATATAGTAATAATAAAATGATCATTAATAAGTAATGTACTAAATGTAATTATAATAATAAGTCAAAATCATGAATTTATGAATAGTCACTTCAAAAAGACCCGATAAGACATATATATTCAGGAATTTCCTTGTAAATGAGACATCATACATTTTTTTAAATACATTTATTTTGTATCTTGAGATCGTTCTTTTTATTCCACTTGTATTACAGCTTGTCGATGCCTGTTGCACAAACCGTAGCTACCACATTTCAGGTCTGCCACCATCCAACCAACCGTCGTCGTCCATTTTTCCACACTGGATGGATCCATTGCCTTCTCGACCCAGTCGCCCGCCATCCGCCATCCCATCACCTCCACGATCCGCATCCACCATCCTTCCTGTTTTTTTCCGCTTATTTTCCCTTGTGAATCCCTCTTCTCCCTTCTCCACGCCACCTCCACTACCCTACCTCACGCTGCTGCTCGTCGTCCACTGCCACGTCCACGTCCATCTCACCTCCACCTCTGCTCAAGCTTCATTCCGCCGCCCTTCCTCTCCCGCGTGGGCCTCGCAGGCACCCATCATTCCGACTCCACGCTCTCGCTTCATTCATCCACGATCCTCTCCTTTCTCCACTCACCTCTCGCCCTGCTCATCTCCATGCTTCTTTCTACACGTCCTCCCTACCTCCGTCCACGCCAACCCTAGTCAAACACAATAAAATAAAATGAAATAAAAAATGTTAATAATAAAAATATTATTATTATTATTATTATTGTTTTTATTAATTAAAAAACATTATAATAAATAATATCTATATGATATTATTATTATTATTATTATATCATTATTTCTACGAAGGTTAATAAAGATAATAATTATTATAATAGATATATTTAATTGAACAAAAAATGGTGGTTGGTTGGGCACATACAACCCATAAGAACAAATTAAGATTTAGCGTGGAGAAAATTCCAGTTGTCACCGGAGTGGAAGATGCCAATGCTAGATCACACCAATTGGACGAAAAAGTCAACAAAAAAATGCAGAACTCAAGGCAGAAATCGACAAAAATAATAATGCATTAACGCCAACCGTCA
The DNA here is from genome assembly GCA_001517045.1 of Pseudotsuga menziesii. Taxonomy (NCBI): domain Eukaryota; kingdom Viridiplantae; phylum Streptophyta; class Pinopsida; order Pinales; family Pinaceae; genus Pseudotsuga; species Pseudotsuga menziesii. The sequence continues at coordinate 288,028 of LPNX010885810.1, forward strand.
TAGGACTCGTGGAAAGAATAGAGCAAGGCTTCAGTCCGTTGAAGGCATATCAAAAGAAAACTCAAGAGTATATTGACAATATCTTGGCCATATTACCAAAACACGCTTCGGTTCCCCCACCTAGCCATAACCCATCTCTAGAACCATTCATTATACATCATCCAAGTATGCCTAAAACACTAGGACAACACGATACGACGACACCCCATGAAGTCCCTTTCTTTAACATTCCATCAATATCAATTCCCCCAACACACGGGTACCAGATAAGGGTAAAACTCGAATTACCCATGATTTGATGGCAACAAAAAACAATGCATCGTGTGGATCAATAAAGCAAACTAATACTTTGACATCCATAACATACACTACGATAGTGAGAAGATTAAATACATTGCCATGCAATTGGACGGGAATGCATACAATTGGTACATGTGGTGGAAGACTACAACCAGGGTCTATTCCTTTAGTTGGAATAACTTTAAGAACAATCTTCTTAAAAGGTTTCAAGGCGTAATCGAGGGAAACTTCTTTGCCAATATCACCAGATTGCAACAAAAAGGCAATATAATTGAGTACACATGTGAATGGGAATATTTGGAAACTCGAGTTCCAGAACTAACCGATGACCAACGCCTGCAAACATACATACATGGACTAAAACCGCACATTCGGGATGAGTTAGAATTACATAACATTTCTACCATGGAGAAGGCAATACATAAGGCCAAGATCATTGAGAACAAATTCAAAAGATCTGCTCATATTAGATTTGACAAAAATTACTCCAAGAGGATACCTCCCTAATCAGTGAATATGGGAACTTCAAGATATACGTCGCTGCATCTAAGGAAAGGAGCAAAACCCAGTTTAGAAGCCTAGAGGATGAAGGAAGGAACTTTGCAAATATCGTGGAGAAAAATGGGATCCTAAGTATAGATGTTTGCAAAGGAGCAACCCCCAAAAGTTGTATGCTTGTGAAGCCAAAGAAGAAAAATACTTAGAAAATGAAGAATCAAGTGAGGATGATACATGCAATCAAGATGACTACCACTCATAACTAGAAGATGATACACCAAATATTTCATTAGCTGCCATTAAAGGGATATCCCAACCACAAACATTGAAGCTGAAGGGACATATAAAAAATAACAATGTCTTGATTCTCATAGATAATGGTAGTACCCATAACTTTATTAATGTTAATCTTGCTAAGATATTCAACTTATTCTTTTTCCCAGTTCCTAACATGAAGGTTATGGTAGAAAATGGCATGAATATTGAAAATGTGAGAAAATGTCACAAGGTTAAATTACAAATGCAAGAGTATAACCTAGAATCCGACTTCTTTGCAGTACCTCTTGGAGGAGTAGACGTTGTATTGGGAATCCAATGGTTTCAAACATTTGGTACTTACTCCACTAACCATCAAGAGCACTTCATGAATATCAAATGGCTAGGAAAAAAGTACAAATTGTACGGTTTCCAACCACCCCAAACTCAATCGGTTACATCACATCAGATGGAAAGGCTAATTCGAAAAGGAGCACCTTCTTACATAATTCAATGTCAAGAGATGGATTTGCTAACATGTGAAGGAGATGACTACAAACCACCAGAGATACAAGAGCTAATCCAAAAACACCACAAGGTGTTCCAAGAGATTTTGATGGAACTCCCACCAAACGTGAATATTGAGCACATAATTTAAGTAGAACCAGGGGGAAAACATGTCAATATCAAACCATACATATATCCACATCACCATAAAACAAATATCGAAAGGTTAACGCAAGATTTGTTAAAACGTGGCGTCATTTCAAATAGATGAAGCCCTTATGTAGCTCCAGTAGTGCTAGTTCGGAAAAAGGATGAATCTTTCAAGTTGTGCATAGATTACAGGGGACTGAACAAGATAATAATCAAGAATAAATTTCCCATCCCATTCATTGATGAGATGTTGGATGAGCTTCATGGAGCTAGGTATTTCTCAAAACTAGACTTGAGATCAGGGTATTATCAAATTAGGGTTAGACTAGAAGACGTCGAAAAAAATGTGTTTTGTACTCATGAGGGCCATTATGAGTTCAAAGTAATTCCCTTTGGATTAACTAACTCTCCCACCACTATTTAAGCTGCAATGAACGAATTGTTCTAGCCATATTTGTGAAAGTTCGTATTAGCATTTTTTGATGATCTCCTCATATATAGCAAGACTTGGAGAGAGCATATATGACACTTAGATAAAATACTCACCATCTTGGAAGAACACCAATTTTTTGCAAAAAATGTCAAAATGCACTTTTGAAAAAGAAGAAGTGGACTATATTGGCCATATGATATTGAAGGAAGGAGTCAAAGTTGATCCAAGTAAGATCAATCATAATCACTGAGTGCCCCAAGCTAGATAACATCTCAAAATCTGAGAGGATTTCTAGGTTTTACAGGATACTATCGAAGATTTGTGAAGACTTATTCCCATAGGACTACCCCTGCAACATATTTATTGAAGAAAAATCCATTTGATGGAATGATGAAGCAAAAAAATATTTTGAAGCATTGAAAAACATCATGTCATCAACACCAGTATTAGCAACGCCATATTTCACAAAACCCTTTGTAGTTGACTGTGATGCTTTAGGATTCGAGATAGGAGAAGTCTTGATGCAAGAGGGTAATCCAATAACATTCGAAAGTTGGAAGCTCAATAAGAGAGAGAGTTTGAAGTCCACATATGATAAGGAAATGCTTTCCATTATACATGCTCTAGAAAAATGGTGACAATAACTTCTAGGGAGAAAAATATTGATAAGAACAAACCATAATTGTCTTCAATATCTCCTACAACAAAAAACATTGTCAACTGAACAATAAAAATGGATAGAAAAAAATGGTACATTTGACATGGAGATACTACATAAGAGAGGAAAGGACAATGCGGTTGCTAATGGCCTATCCCGAAAAGATGAATAAGTCAAGGATTATGCAATTTCAGCTGCAGTTCCAAATTGGTTGGATGAAATATAAGGCGAATATGTCAAGGACCCAGACACGTGTGTCGTAATCAATGATCCTAATTGAAGTCTAAAATTCGAATGGAGGAACGAAATCCTTTGGTATAAATGAAGGATCTACTTAATCATAACATCAAGGTTTAAGAATAAGGTGTTGAGGGAAGCCCATGAATCACCAGCTACAGGACATGTAGATTTTTTCAAAACTTACTACAATTCTGAGCAATCATTCTATTGGAAGGGAATTTATAAATACATTCAAAGGTATGTAGCCGAGTGTGACACATATCAAAGAACTAAAAGTGAAAATTTCATGACACTAGGGATACTCTATATGTTGCACATTCCTATGAAAATATGATTCATATCAAGATCTAGGAGCTCAAGGAATCCTCACAACTCAATATATTCACAAATTATGCAGAAAAACAGTGAAAAGACTGAAATTAACACATGAGAATAAAACCAAAATTAGCACATGAGAATGAAGCCAATAACAAAGTTTATTATCACTGTCCAGTATGTAAATATGCCTGGAACATGTTTATATAACAATAGTATAAAATTGTTAGCCTTTGGAGGCAATTTGTATGCATACATGTGGCAGGATTACATTGGACCTCAAAACTCCCCTAGGTGGACCAATGAGCTCCCAAACCACCTAAAATGATCATGAATGCCTATGTCAACATGGCCAGAGCATGCTAGGATGTAAATTAAGGTAAGGTATGCGTGGTGGAGTTTATGGGTGAGTGGAAGTGGCTCTAGGCAATAATAAATGGTCCAAAAGGACCAAAAACACCCAAATACCATGCATGGGTGCCTCTGGTAAACTAGTTTCCTTATTTTATGGAGTGGGAGTGCAACACGAACTAAAATTCCATAAATTAGGGTGCATGTGTAACCATAATGATTAAATGTGGTCCCCTTGGTGCATTAATGAGTCCAAAACATCAAAAGGACCTTGCTTGACCAACACAACCTAGTTTTGGACCATATAACATAAGTATGAAACAAATGAAAATGTGTCCTAGGTGTATGGACATGGTAATAAGGTGGTATAATGATATAAAACCCCCCCTTAATCTTGACTTAGTGTAAATACGTCACAAAATTATTGGGGCCTTGGCAACTAAGGCTCAAGTCACCTCTTACAACGTTTATTTGTCCATATAACCAAGGTAAGGAGGAGAACCTCATGGGAACAAAACCTCCCCTAAAAAATAGACATAGAGATAATATAAGTGAATAACAGTGATCACCATGTGTCATACACTCCAAGGAAATGTCTCAGATAGGTGAATATCTTCTGTGTGAATATCTTGGTGAAGATGTCAACAATTTTCTCTGTAGATGGGCAATATTGCAACAATTTCACATGATCATGCACCAAGCTCCTGATGTAGTGAATGTGTATATTTATGTGCTTGGTCCTCTATATCTACACTAGATCGGTAGAAATAATGATTGAAATTTTATTATCACACCAAATGATTGTGGGTGAATCAAATGCGAATCCAAGTTGCCCAAGAAAACATTGCAAGCAAACACATTGTGTCGCTGCGTTCACTGCTCCTCTGTACTAGGCCTCAGCTAATGAAAGGGATATAGTGTGTTGTTTATTGCTTGAGAAGAATATAGGACCATGTGCAAGAATGAAGACATAACTTGAAGTGGAATTTCTATCAATGGAATCTCCAACCCAATCAGAATCAGTAAATCCAACTAGTTCTAGTGGAGAACTAGCAGCATAGTGTACCCCGTAGTGTTTGGTTCCTTGCACATAATGAAAGATATATTTTTGCAAAATTCCAATGTATCTCATGAGGCTCCTGCATATATATTGCAGCAACGCCTACAAAATAATATAAATCAGGTTGAGAGTGTGTGAGATACAACAAGCTCCCAACTAGTTGTTTGTACAACAAGTTGTCCACCAATGGAGATGCACCAAAATCACCTACTTTTATTCTTGAAAGGAATGGAAAATTGGATGCCTTACGTTCAGCCATATTGAAATTCAATAACAGGTCTACAACATACTTTAATTGTCTAACCTTGATCCCTACATCATATTTCTCAATCTCCAAGCCAAGAAATTGTTTCAACAATCCAAGGCCAGTTAAAGAATACTCACTGTGCAAAGATGAATTTATTAATCCTATATTATCAATGAAACTTCCTGTAATCAAAAGGTCATTAACATACAGTACTATGACCTACAATAAATAACCAATATGATTCAAATATACATTAGGATCATATTTTCATCGCTCAAATCCCAGTGAAAGAAGGAAACTATCCATCTTGGTATACCAAGCCCTGGGGGCTTACTTGAGGCCATATAGTGACTTCCTCAACCTGCAAACAAGTGAAGGATCATGAATGAAACCTTTAGGATTTTTCATATAGATCTCCTCATGGATGTCACCATGAAGAAAAGAACTCTTTGCATCCATGTGGTGAACTTCCCATCGCTTAGATGTAACAATGGCCAAAACTATCCTGATTGAGTCCATTTTTGCAACCGGTGTGAATGTATCTGTATATTCCACTCCTTGGACTTGATAGAAGCATTTTTCAACCAACTTGGCCTTGTAATCAAGTGGTAATCGATATTTGAACAATATACAACCACTTTGGTCCTATAGACCCACTTACATTGCACTAGTTTTATCTTGGAAGGTAGAGGAACCAACTCCCAAGTTTCATTGTCTTGCAAAGAATTGAACTCTTCTTGCATGGATGTTTGCCATATTGGGTCTAGTGGATCTCCAACAAGATCACCAACTACTTGTATGGTTTTCTCAGCCCACTTTGTTTGAATGGGTGAGTCATGATTTGAATGCATGTCATAATAATCATCATAAGCATCAACATCATAAAAATCAGAGTAATAATCATCATTTACATAATCATGGAGTGGAGGATGTGAGCAATCCCTTTGGACTAGTTCGATCTCCTACATGGGCTCTTCTTTGAACTGTACACTCCTTTAAATGAATGTTTTCTATTATGAGGGATCAAAGAGATTGTACCCATTTGCATATTCAGAATATCCAACCATAATGGACTCCTTTCTTTGAGGTTTCAAGGCCTTTCTCTTCTCGGGAATAAATTCTATCCCAAGCCTTTGAGCCAAACAACCTGAAATGAGAGACATTGGGATTGTAACCACTCCAAGCCTCAAATGGAGTTTTTCCTTCCAATTCTTTGTGTCTATATTTTTTTTATACATATGCATCACAATAGATATATTAAACCCATATCTTAGGTGACAAATCCTTTGCCTCCATCATGCATGTTGGCATCTCTTTCAGAGCTCTGTTCTTGTGCTCCGCAACACCATTTTGTTGTCGTGTGTAGGACACATAATATTGCATCTGAATGCCACTATCATGACATAGCTGTTGTAAGTTGTTGTTGACATAATCCTTTCCATTGTTAGTCCTAAGAACCTTGATTTTATTCCCACACATGTTTCAACTAAATCCTTGAACACTTTGAAAGTCTCAAAAACTTCAGTTTTTTGTTTGAGAAAATATACCCAACAATACATTGAGAAATCATCCATGAAATTCAATACATAACTTGAATTCCCATATTAGGGTGTGGGAAGAGGCCCTATCAAATCTGAATGGATCATATCAAGCACTTGGACAACCCTCCTAGCCTTCCCTTTTTCATATTTGTGCTCAACATGTTTTCTCACTATGCACCCTTTGCAAGTTCCTTTGGAAAACTTAATGGTAGGAAGCCCTTCAACCATGATATACTTTCTTAGATATTGGAGGTAACTATAGTTGATATGGCCATACCTCTCATGCCACAACTTGTTGGTATCATTTTCATGTGATAGGAGCACATTCCCTTGAGAGTAGGGGAGAAAGTGAGATAACTTATACATTCTTGAATCATGGTCAAGAAAATCCACTGCAACAACTTGGCCTGTAGAGATTTCTAATATCTCCACATCATCTTGATTAAATGTTACTCTCTTGGTTGTACCTGTGTGTGTCATTTGATAGGAAGAGAGTAGGTTTGCTGCAAGATTGGGTACAAACAACACATTGTTGAAATACCCATATTCTAGATCAATCCGGCCAATTCCTTTGGCTTGGATTTATGAATAATTACACATGAGAATGGATGGACCACTGTAAGGATGTATGGCCGAAAAGGAATATTGAATGGAATCCATGTGCCTTGAGGCACCTGAAGCTATGATGAAGGATGAAGAGCCTGGAGACCCATCAACCAAAGCATGGCATATATCCTTGTTCTTTGAGCTTGAACCTCGCTCTTTCTTCCTTGCGCCTTCTAGCAGTGGGATGTTGTTCTTCTCTAAGAGTTGTGCCATCATGTCAATGGTTTTATTCATTCATGCACTCTCTAGATGCCACACCTTGTGACAATAATGTCATTTTGTCTTCTCTTGCTTCTTCTTCTCTTTGTCCTTGCTAGGATTCACACCCTTATCTAAAGATTTGGGCTTGTCATGCTTCTTCTTCTTTTGATGATTCGAATCTTGGATTTCTTCTTGCCTTTGGATTGATTCGAAACTCTAGTAGCAAGGGATTCATCCTTGGTGGATTTGATGGTACCCATTTGCACCAACTTGTCTTCTTATTGAGTCAAAGACTCCATGAAGTCTGCTAGTGAAGGCATTCTCTAATTTTGAGTTGTCAGCTTGCCTGAGTGGAATGAAGAGACAAACACTGAGTACTTAGGTCTTAGCTTAGAAATGATGGACAAGATCAGCTACCCGTCCTTCTTTTAAATGCTACATTGTTTCAGCTGAATCACCAACGATTTGAACTTTGTGAAGAAATCCTGGATCGTCTCAAAGTGAGTTGGGATCAATGAGATCAACTCATTTTTGAGTTGGTGTCCTCTTATCTCATGAGTCTTCCCAAACAATGACTCGAGCTTGAGATAGACTTCATTAGGTGTAGTAAGATTTTCTACATGGAAGAGAAGATCCCTCAAGATACTAATACAAAGTATCCTGAATGCCTCATCCAATCTGTTGAAGTACTTCGATTTTTCCACAGCAGAGTTGGGTTTGTTCTCAGTCCCCATGGTGACTCTGTAGAGGCCTTTCAACCTAATATAGATCACCATTTTGGCCTTCCATTCAAAATATTTTAATTGGGTAAGCAATACATGATTCTGCTCCATTTATGCTTACGCACTGAGTGACATAAACACTGGAAGTACCTGTAATACAAACACTTGAATTTTTATGGAAGAAACCCTAGATAACAAATTAAACACTCTAAATTTGATTTGCAGCTCCAAATATCTCTGACACCATGTGAAAATATGATTCACAACAATATATATGAGATAAAGGACTATTCCTCACAACTCAATATATTCACAAATTATGCAGAAAAATAATGAAAATGTTGAAATTAACACATGAGAATGAAGCCAATAACAAAGTTTATTATCACTGCCCAATGTGTAAATATTCCTGGAACATGCTTATATAATAATAAGAGAAAATTGTTAGCGTTTGGAGGGAATTTGGATGCATACATGTTGCAGGCTTAGATTGGACCTCAAACCCCCCCTAGGTGGACCAATGAGTTCCCAAACCACCTCAAACGGTCATGAATTCATGTGTGAACATGCTTGAAGCATGATAGGACATAAATTAAGGAAGGTTAGGTGTGGTGGAGTGCATGGGTGAGTGGGAGTGGCTCTAGGAAGCAATAAATGGTCCAAAAGGACCGAAAACACCCAAATACCATGCATGTGCGCCTCTGGTCAACCAGTTTCCCTGTTTTATGGAGGGGGTGCACCAAGGAATAAAATGTCATAAATGAGGGTGAATGTATAGCTATAATGATCAAATGTGGGCTCCTAGGTGCATTAATGAGTCCAAAACACCAAAAGGACCTTGCTTGACCAACACAACCTAGTTTTGGACCATATAACATAAGTATCAAACAAATGAAAAATTGTCCTATGTGTATGAGGGTACTAAGGTGGTATAATGCTCTAACAATTCCAAACCGTGATTGGGAGGAAATCTCCATGGATTTCATCGAAGGGTTTCCCCTATCTGAAGGCAAGGACAAAATATCCATAGTAGTGGGACGATTAACGAAATATGCATATTTTATGGGTATTTAAAAAAATGACTCCGCTAAACAAATCACTGAAGTATTATGTAAAAATATAAACAAATTACATGGATTTCCAAAAATCATCGTTAGTGACAGAGATGCCAAATTCACAAGCAATTTTTGGAAGGAATTCTGCAAACAAATTGGGATCACTCTTAACATGAGATCATCCTATCATTCCCAAACATATGGACAAATGAAATTTGTTTACAAATGTTTGGAATCCTATGTTTGTAGTTTCGTCACTGTCACAAAACAAATGTTTAAGTGGTTACATATTGCAGAATGGTGGTATAACTCCACCTATCATACATAAGCCAAAACGACACCTTTTCAAGCATTGTGTCATTATGAGCCTCCCAAATGGAAGGAAATCGCTCAAGGTGATGCAAAAGTACAAGTTGTAAAAAGTCAACTTGAAGAAAATCATAGAGTAATGCAAGTACTCAAGGATAATTTAAATATGGCACAAAATCATATGAATCAACAAGCAGATCAACATAGAACATAAAGAGAGTTTGAATTAGCAGATTGGGTATTGGTAAGACTTTATCCATACACAAAATACAATTACTAGAATATGGCTAAATATGTAAATGCTTAGTACAAAGCTTGATTCCAAACCCTAAATACAATTCTGAAACAAAAATCTAAAACAATTACTTGTATGTAGAGCTTGATTCCAAACCCTAACACAATTATGAAATGAAAAAAAAATAACTTCAACTCTATAACACACCAATTTGAAATGTTTTTTTACATTTATCATACCAACTATGCTCTTTTGTTTCCCCGGAAATGGTAAAAAGAGTGACTTTATATACAATGTGTTGTTTTCTCTTTCTCCTTTTCAAGCTATGTATAAGTACCATCAAGCCACACTTTACTATTATCGTAATACAACCTTACTGTTATCATAATACAACCTTTGTGGATAAGTAAAGGGTCCATATTAAGCTTACAGTATATTTTTGTGCTTCCATAACATCTTACAAGGTTCATGCATATATGCTATCAAAGTGTGCCAATGTCTATGAATGGGAAGGTTAAAAAACCTACCAAACAACTCATTGTATTCAATCACCAAGATCACACAAAATTGAGTACAAAAGCTCATGCATTTGAATTCATATAGCTTGAAAACATGTCTAAATTTACATGGTAAAACCTTAAGGTGGGCAAACATCCACAAAATTAAAGATTTTATTCTTCAAGGAAACACACATGCATACCCCACTCATTACAATTGAGCCTCGTTCACCTTTTATATAGGCTGGAGGGATAAGAGAGCATATCTCATGATGAATGTGGGATAAACTCACTTTATAAATTAGTGAGTTAGTGAAGAATAACATCACAATAATATAATAATAGCTCATTGTGTATACAAATTGTCTTATCATAATGGTAATTGTATAATTGTAAATGAGACCACATCCTTCTCAATTGTTATGTATGTTGTGTTACAGTTTCAACAAAAGGTAACACAAAAGTGAACTTCATGCAAAAGAAAAATTGAAAATACTCATGGATTTCATTTCTTTTCCAACTAGTATAAATATTAATTTAAATGAAGTAGAAAATGATGTGGGAATGATAAAAAAAACACATGTAAATTTGTGATGAATATTGAATAGGTGAAAGTGAAGAGGAAAAAATGAAAAGTACTAAATTCAACATCGATAAATAACTTGATAACTGTAAATGGAATTGAAAAAATGCAAAATTTCTACATTCAACAATAAAGGAGATTTGTGTTCGAAAGAAAAGAGGCCATTTATCTAAATCTAAGGTGGTGGCATCCAAAGATACCAATGTTCTAAGCGCCATCATGTTCCATGGATCAAATTCATAATATAGGCACATAAAAGGATACATGTTTATAACTTTCAAACAAAAAGAAGCAACTTAATGAAGTTACTCTAAAACATGAAATTTAAGTAGGAATAACTCACATACATAGCAACATATTAGTTGTATCGCTCACTCGAGAAGGCCATCTAGATCTTCCATGTTGTTAAAAATATCCATCAATCTCTCATGCTCAAAATGAGGTACAAAGTAGCATATTTCTGAGTTGTCTTTTTTGGAAAGTTTATGTAACTTAATGTTTGTACCAACTACTAAGTTGGTGAAGTGGTATACACCAACACCTGGTTTATAATCCCAAAATAGATATTCATTCTCCTTTTTTTGTGTGGATTGTGTCAAGTATTCACATTTAATAACTATTGTCCTAGTTTGAAATCATTATTTCCATCATATACTGATGTTTCAAAGATTGTTGTCTTCCCCTCTAGGCAACATCCCAACCAATAGTTAGTGCCCCATGCAAAAAGGTGACTACTACATATATACATGTGACCTATGAAATGAAAAAAAAAAAATAGCATTTGTTAAAATGGAGTAGCATGTAATAAGAAAGAAATTTATGGTGTCCACTAGATGTAGCTTAGGTGGTTGATAGTAATGAATGTTACCCTCCCCACCCAGGTTCAATTCCTTGCAAGTGACATGTTGATTCCTTAAATGGTTCTATATGATACTCTTGTTGTTGATCCCCCAATGTATCGAAATTTTTCGGCCACCCCATGTTCTCTCACGTATTTCAGAGAGGTTTTTTGTGGATGTAGAGGGCACCGATATCCAGTGCCATTAACCACATGAAAAAAATAAAAATATTTATGGGCATATAGAAACTTATAATTAAATCCTTAATTGCAACATATTGTTGAAAAAACTTGTAAGGTATATTTCTTCCACTCATACACCCTTCAAATGTATGTTGGAAATCCTAATTTACAAAGTTGGGAAAGAAAGCATTGAACTCTTCACTAGAGCATTTGGGGAAAATTGTCTCAATATCCACATTTTTTCCATAATTGGCATCTAGGAACACTACATTATCTATCTCTATTTCTCTTTCATCTAGATGCAATTGTACCATCCTAAATGTTGAGGGAGGGGTATGTGATGTAAAACATGGTGTTCCTTCCACTGAACTTAGCATTGAAACATCGATCAATGGAGCATGACTAGATGCCAAAGCTATTAAAACGTGGGGAATTGTCTCATCAATTGAATACCTATGATTCCATGTATGTTCCTTATGTTTTCCTTTTTTTCTTTTTTTTCTTAGAGTTTAGGTTCTTTCCTCTCTACTTTCCCACTAATATTATGCATATTCCTCATCTAAAACAATGGTATATTATCATTTTCCCATGAATACATGTCGAAATATGGAGCGAAATATAACATTATGGAATTATGTTTGTAGTTGCAACATTTTTTTTCTTTGAAGAAAAGGGCTTGAGGCATGCATCAATGAATTTTTATAAAACAATAACATGTACACATTATAATGTGTATGCATTGTGTTTGACAACAAAATACACAACCCCCCATGACCATGAACTCCTCATACACAAAAAATAATTCCAATAATTAGGACCTAAATGAACACTTAAAGGCTCAAGCACAATGAACCATGCCTTGAACTAGGATACATGACCTCTCTAGGATTCTCAAATTCAAAGGCCATTGTTGAGGCCTCAAACAACTACTTGGGAAAATGAGCACTGTGAATATGTAAAACACACCATGTATGTGAACCAAGGTCTTAACAATGGTCAAGGGATATCAAAATCAAAGTCTTTAGGTCTTGAATGATGTCACTCAAGTTTGAAGGTCATGAATGAGGCCTCAAATCACCAGACATGACCACTATAGGGTACTTTTAGCATCCAAATAGCAATTTGAACATTGTTAGGAGGTATTATGCACCAAATACAAGTCTTAGGACCTTGGTGACCATGGACAAGGCCTCAAACCACCAAACATGACATTTGTAGGGGATATTTTACCTTTTTTTAAATACATGAGTACAATTAAAACATATTGCACACAACAGATAAGTATCAAGGTCTTCATAATGATTGTAGGATGAAATCAATGGTCATAGGTCCTGAATGATTCTTTTTAGGCTTGATGGTGATGGAAGAGGTCTCCAACCACCACTTGTAACATTAGTGGATCTTTGAACTTCTATTAAGGCTATGAGTATAGTTAGGAGGTATTGTGTAACATGGTTTGAACTCAAATCCTTCCTAATAGTCAACAGATGAGAACAATTTTAACTTAGGACCTAAAACATTATATAGATAAGTAACATAAGAAATGTATTTCTAGTTATATGTATAACCTAAGTTTATAGAAGTGTTTCACAAAAATTATTTTTTATTATATGATATAGATGTAATATAAGAAAGTAAATTACTAATTTGTGCCCCACATGTTTAATTTAATGCCTTTCATATATTGAAAGAAAGTGAAATTTGCAACATTATGATTTCCCCAAAATTCTTTGGTGTCACTACAAAAGTTGGTCTTTTGTTGTTGTAATGGAGTCATATTTCTCAATGCACATGAATTAGGCATCCAACCACAACTCATAACCTATGTAGTGAACCACTTATACTATGAAATGAGAACTCGACACAGTTCTCGTTTTTCTCTCTCCTAATTTTAGTAGCTATTTTTACTTGTGTTTCAAAAAGGGTTGATACCAGTATCACACATTTTCATTTTGAGGCATTTTTTGGGCCGTTGAATCATCTTTGTGGTAAAATATTTTTAATTTCTATTTTCAAGTGTGTTTTTTAGAAATTTAATAAAATAACATAGATTTAGAAGCAAGTTATAATGAAAAACATATACATTTTGCAATCTTTTCTTTAAAATAAAACATTTTTATGGTCAAAATAAGAGAATTTTATTGAAAAATTTGTAAAAAAATACAGAAAATAAAGACATTTAAAACCATTTTCAATGAATTTTCAAAGATTTTTTGTATAAAAATGATACTATTTCATATTATTTTCCAAGAGGTGAAGATTCACATAAAATTAAGAAAAACTATACCATATATTTGTAAATGACATATTAAAAACATTATATATAGAAATTTTATTTCTAAAATAAAGTTTGAAAGTCAAAACATTACTAATATATCTTATAAAAAAATTGTCAAATTTAACATTTTATTCAAGAAATGAAACTAATCAACAATATCATGTAAGACAAATTGTTCATCTAAATTGGAATTTTATGGAGCCTGGATTTCTTCTTGACATCAATGTTTTCTTCCATTGGGTCTTTTATGTTACTCATTTGAAATCTTTTTCTTTATATCTTAATTTTTTAACCACTGCATTTTAAGTCAACATCTAACTATGTTTGCCTTCACTATTTTTATTTATTAAAACGTATTCATAAATCTCATTAATGTAGCTAGATATATTAGACTTTTACCTATAGCTAAAATATATACAAATATTAAAAAAACAAAACAAACAAATAAAATAAGTAAAACAAAAATAAACAAATAAAACAACAATAAACAAAAACAAATAACAAATAACACATAAAAAACAAAAACAAAAAAATAAAGTAAGATATATAACAAAATAAAACAACCAAAAACCAAAAATATAGTAACAAAGGTAGCATGTAAAAGAGTAGGCATCTCCCGCTTGCCGTGGGTGGGGTGGATGGGCAACGCCATCTTTATGTATTTAATTTATCACTTTGCACCAGGGTTCGGCAGGTCAGTTTGAGGCGTGCAGTAGTTAGGTAAAAACTTATTTTTTCAAGTTAATTCCCCGATCTGCAAGTTTTTATTTTGAGGTGGTTCCTCGGCTGATCCAAAGAAGCCTTTGCCAACCGCATATTAAAAAAAAGATTGGTTTGGACAGGGTTGGAAGCATATTATTTAGACGGGTTCAAAAACTCAATTTGTTCTATAACTTGCTCGATATTAATTCGTAATGTTCCCTACGCCTTGGTACTTGGTGCCTGAATCCAGTAGTATCAAAATAAAAAGTATAAAGGAGGCCACTCAAAATAACGTGTTTATAAAGGCCCGATATCAAAAGTCCAAGTGCGCAACAAAGATTTAAATATGAAAAGGAGCGGTGTGATTCTGAGAATCGCGCCACCTATTTATAAACCACCTCCGCCGCCACTCTACCACTCCGTAACTCACCACACGTGTTGTGAAAATCTTGCCTGCACCATATATGGATACTCTTTTCAAACGATCCAGATGACAAATATGACAATCTTTCATGTCTTTTTTACTGTTGAGTCTGTAAGGCACCACAAGGTTTGCTTACAAATTTCTATGTTGAATATATAACGAGATTTTCAGCATTCAGAATGCATCTCTCGTCGAATATAAATACAATTATTTCCTTCCAAAAACAGAAAGGATTACATGTTTGCTGACTGGTTCAATCTTCTCTTTCCAATACTTTTAAATACACAAAATGCAGCTATTGCCACACATTTTCCATAAAAGAATAAACTGAACCTATGAAATGTAACATAACTTGTAATACTACCAAGATAGTTTGATAAACTGGAAGCGCTGATCTAATACTTCAAGAACCATGAAATTTCGAAGGGAAATATACACAGGCGACAAGAGCTTTCCATACAAAAGTCACAAGCTTAAAACTCACGGAATAATCAAAACTCGAATAAAGATCTTTAAAGTTCCATGGCACAGGTGGTGTCAAAAGACACCATTGAATCTTGTTCAAAGACGTTAATACCGAATTCAAGCGCTGGTAAACTTAAATATTTTACCTTTTTATTTGAAGTTTAAAAATATAAGTTTTTTACATAATAAGTTTTTATGTAAGTTTTTTTGCATAAGCTTGTCATAAACATAGTTAAAATGTTATTTTTAATTTTTTTTATAAGTAAAAAAAATTAGAATTTGTTCTCATTTTTTCATTTTTTTAAATTTTTTTAAATTTTTGGGGTTAAAATTACTTTTTTTAAGATAAAGTTATATAAATCATTTGTTCTTTTAGGATTTAACATCTGATTTGATTTCATTAGGAATAGCATCATAATTTCTTTAATTTTCTATGGTTAGAGTAGTGAAATTATTTATGAAATATTTTTTTTGGTTTGATATGCAAGTTTCAAAAAAGTTGTAATTTATCTATTGAAGAAAAAAAAAATTCCCAATTTAGTGGTTGATTTCAAAGTTCTATAAACAACAGTATGGGATGTTTAGGCCATGGCTCTATTTTTTACCCCGAAAAAAAAACATGTATACCGGTATCATCATTTTTCTATTTGGGGAGTGTTTTAGGTGTTTTTATGCAAAAATCATCATTTTTATGGTTAGAGTTCTCGTTCTTAGTATAAAGTTCTCGTTTCATAGTATAAGTGGTTAGTGGATATTTCGACATTTTGTTTTACAAAAAAGGGGGGATGGGTAACTAAGAAACCTCTTCAGGTATAGGAAATAGCCTATAAGCCACATGTATCAAAAAATCATTATTCAACCTAGGTTTAAGATATATGGAGATACACGTGGTGGGGGTCCCACTCAAGGCGGGTGCCTACCCTTCCAACTTTACTATGATAGTCCAAATATGTCACTTTGAAGAATTGAACCTGGGTTGGGAAGATAACAATCATCCCCCCTAACCACCCATGTGAAACNGCGGGGGCCTACCCTTCCAACTTTACTATGATAGTCCAAATATGTCACTTTGAAGAATTGAACCTGGGTTGGGAAGATAACAATCATCCCCCCTAACCACCCATGTGAAACCCACGTGACAATGGATCTTTCTCAATGTTTAATAGGACTATGAGTGTGCTTAGGAGGTATTTCTAACAACATATTGGCCTCAAAGCTTTTACAATAGTTAGGGGGTGAAAATAGTTGAATTATGGGACCTAAATGAGTCCTCATGCTTTATCCACATAAATGAGGCATCTAACCACCAATCATAACCTTTGTAGGGGATATTTCATCTCTACATGGGAATATGAGCATTGTTAGAAGGAATTGTGTGAAATAAAAATGTATTAGGGCCATGACAATGGTAGAGGAATGAAGTCAAGGGCCTTAGGATCCAAATGAGGCTTCTCGAAGGCTTAATGTACATGAATGAGGCCTCAAACCACAACACATGACCATTGCGAGTGATATTTTAACTCCCACAAGGAATATGACTATTGTTAAGAGGTATTACGCACCATGGGTCGATCTATGGGCACTAACAATGGCCATGGAATGAAAATAAGTGACTCAGTACCTAAATGAGGTTGCTCTGACTGAATGGCCATGAAAAAGGCCACAAACAACTACACATGGCATTTGTAGGGGATATTTCGCTTGCAACTAAAAGTACATGAGCACCATTAGGAGGTATTACTGAATAGAAATATGTATCAATGACTTCATAATGTTGAGGGGTGAAATTAAGGGCCTTGAGACATAAATGATTATTCTCATGTTCGATTGGCCACAGAAGAGGTCTCAAAGGATGACACATGACCTATGTAGGGATTTTTGGAGCCTCACTACGTATATAATCATCACAGGAGGAACTTTCCACCACAACCCAATGTGGGAGACTTCTCATTGGTCAAGGGATGAAATTAAAGGCCTAAGGCCCCAAATAATGCGCATTGAGATCAAAGGAAACAAAGGAGTCCCCAAACCACCACACATGACGCTATCACATCACCTAGCTTATATAAGCGATCGATCAAGATACCTCTTATACCTGTTATAGGAATTTCCCACCATATATCAGTTTGGGACTTTGACATTGGGTTAGAGATGAAATCACTTGCTCCTAAAGCCCTAATCAAGGTCCATGGAAAATCACCCAAACTACCATACATGACCTTTGTAGGGAATATTTAGCCTTGCATTGAGAATTTATAAGCATCATTAGGAGATATTGTGCACTATAGACACATATCAGGTCCATGATAATTGTCAAGGGATGAAATCAAGATCCTTAAGCACTAAATGAAGCTTCATGAGCTCAAAGTCCATGGGAAATGCCTCAAACCACTACACATGACCACTATAGGGGATCTTTGGCATTTGACTAAAAATACATGAGCACTTGTAGGAGGTATTGCACACCATGGGTAGATTTCAAGAAATTCATAATATTAGGGGATGAGATCAAGGACCTTCGGTCATGAATGATGCTTGTTAGGATTGATGGCCATGGAAGAGATCTTTAGACTTTGGTTGGGAATGTGATCATCCTTAGGAAGAATTGTGTACCATAGGTTGATCTCAAGGCCTTGACATTGGTCGAGGGATGAAATCAAGGGCATAAGGCCTTGAATAATGCTTATTGGACTCAAGGCCATGGATGAGGTCTAAGGCCACTACACATGATTCTTTGTGCATCAACTAGTTTATATAGAGATTCTAGTCATAGATGTTCTTTATAGATGGCTCAAAGGATTTTGTTGTAAACACCATTTCTTTGTTGTTGAGTTGGGAAAAACCAAAATGATTAAAAAAATACATTATGTTTAAGAGTATAATCATGATTTATAAAGAACACAATTTATATGTATATATGTTGGATACTAACTCCTGGGCTAGCTCAAGTGGTTGAGTGTTATAAATTATGAATAAAAGATTCGAGGTCAAATTCCTAGATGGCAATACATTACTATATAAAGACGTCACTTGATGTCCCCACCAATTTCATAAATTAAAAATATAACATAATAATTTCAGCACGGTTTTTAGTGGCCTTACAACAAAATACTGGACTTTACAACAAAACTGTGATCCACACAATCATAATTCATAATTTACTTCGACTCGTATACTTGGGAGGCAGTGTTCATATGCCAGGCGGAGAGTCGACGAAGAGCGACCGGCGAATTGTTATAGTTAAAGACGAAGAGATGAGCATTCTCATTAATTGCCACCGTCGGATAACTCCTCGATGTAATGCAGGTTTTCCCTCCCTCTGCAAAACTCTCCACGATCGAGTGGTCAACCTGCATGTATCAACATCAATCCATTAACTCTAATTCCAATTCGATTCTCGAGGCAACATATAACTAGACTACACTAGTACTCCAGCTCTAATCTTACCAATACTCTCAGCGACAGCGAGCGTTGCTCGGCTCTCACGTTCACAAATCCTCGGTAGCCCGTCTTATCCACGTCCGTTTGCAGTGTGGACCTGCCCAGCTCGCACATACATCATAGTCGATCACTCATTCAAATTACAATTAAAAACTCTCAATTTAGTTTAAAATTCTGCAGGGTTACTTATATTAAATATGATCGGTACTCTACCTGCTCTGATCCACGCACAATGCCACCTTTCTGTACTCGTTGCCTGCATTAACTCCACTATTCTTGAAAATCTTGAAGAAGACCGTGCTTCTCTCTTTCAGATCATCAGACGCCAATACCATCAACCCAAATCCCCTACTCGTCTTGTTCTTGTTCAGATCACTGCACAAGCTTTGAGCTGTCCTTCCCTCCAACTCCTCCACTGTTTCATAATCGAGGCCTCCCAACTCAAACTCTACCTCCACGTCCACCTGCAATGCAATCACGCATAACTTGAATCCTTATAATCTAATATCTAATCATAATAACAACTTAAATTCTGATCTTTATTACCTGGGCCGCTCCTGAGTTGAACCCTTCTACCTTCATTACCGATTCCCTTTCCAAAACAACGTTGTCTTTTCTCACATTATAGGCGCGTAATGATTGAATCTCTGTCACTGGCCACTGAACGAGGCTTCTCCTGGTAATAGGATCAAGCCACACAACCCTGGGAATCGCCTGCAATCAAGAAGCACCTGGGATTGTGTAATGCCCGAAGCAGAAGCAGGAGGATTTAATTAATCAGATTATACATTGCATGTTTACCTGAACGGAAGCCCATCCTTTGTTCAGATCATCCGCTACGCTGTCGGATTCGTTGATCCAGCCCCACAGAATCCTGCGGGACTTGTTATCGTCAAAGAAAGTCTTGGAAGCATACAACTTACCATAGTCGTACCTCAGACCATTGGGGCCCTCGACAGATCCATTATCGGGGACATATCTGTCCACATCAGGCAAGTAAGTCCCCAGTGTATAGTAGTCGACTTTGGTATCATCCAAACTGTTCTTGAGAACATGCTTCACAGAGGAGCCCGTGATTGAGGTGTCAAGGCCAAGGCTACCATAGAGGGACACCGGATAGAAGTCTGGGCACTCCCACATTCCAGTATGCCTCGCCGAGTGCAGTGGATGTTTGGCTTTCACCCATCGAACGAAATCTTTGCTTCTGAACAACAATGCCATTCCCACTTTATTATTCGTATCCCTTTTGTTGCCAACCAGGACTCGCCATCTTTGGTCTGATCCTAACCATGCCGTTGTTGGATCTCTGAACGAACTGGCATTGACGCCAATAGGCAACATGATCGGATTCTGCGGGATCTTCTTCCACTCCCTCAGAAAAGGATCCGATGGGTTCTTGGGAACAACCATGGCTTGAACCTGTTCTGAGGCATTGTTGGATCCTGTGTATAAGATCACGGGAGCGCCTCCTTTGTGTAGGAGAGTAGCAGATCCAGACCAGGCACCATTGATATCATACCATTGATCAGGGTATATAGCTGCACCGGCCAAGTGTCTCCAATTGATCAAATCTCTGGAAACTGCATGTCCCCACTGGATGCGTCCCCACACAGCCGAGTTGGGATTATATTGGTAGAACAGATGATAATAGCCCTTATAGAACAATGGCGCTGCGAATCAAAATCATTACACATCTTAGATTGCAACTCATTTTTCTGTCACATGCAATCCTAGTCCTAAAATGTAGAGCAGAGTATCAGAAGCACACAATCCCAGCTACTTGCTTCGAGCTTTCAAACACAACTTTCATTTAGACAAGCAGGCCCGTCGAGATCTACGAACATTTTGTTATAGATAAAGAGATTGAAACTCATTTTCAATACTAACCATTTGGATCTTGAGAGTAATTTGCCGCACCGCCGATCAGGCACAATTAAACTCATTAATGTCAGTAAATCGCAAGTCCATGATTAAAATTCTTACAAAAGAATCGTTATGAAAGAGAAAAAAAAAAAAAAACTAAAAAATACCATTCATCCAATGTTTGACGGGCTGAAAATGATACGCTGTTCTATAACGGTCACCGGGCGCCACAGAGCTGGATTTGGATGCTTTGAGAGCCACCAAAGTAGCTTCATCCCAGTCATGATGAGAAGCTTGCAGAACGGGGACGATTAAAACAAAAAAGAATACACAGAACAGCGAATTAGTCTTCCGGATTGCCATGGATTCCTTATGAGCTCAACCAAAAATCTCACGGTAATGGATTGCAAAGTGCGAGAAGGCAATGGATTGCCATGGATTGCAAGTGCGAGAAGGCTACTATATAGAGAGAGATCATGGGTAATTACCAAAAGCAATTAGAGCTGTGTAAATGGAAAAAATTAGTGGGAGCACGCGAAACCCAGAATAATTGCGAAATAAAGTGAGCATTATCTCTTTGGAAATGACAATCATAGAAGAGCTCATTAATAATCGGAAGGAAGCAAGCAATATGAACTCAGCCAAATTGGAGATAATTCATTAGTTGACCACCATTCTTTCTTGATACAATTCAGCATTGCATTGGAATTACTATATATATGGTCGTGGCTATAGACACGATATCTATGAAAACAAAGGCGTGCACAACAAAGCCAATGTGGCTAACTGCTTTTGAAACAGAGCGACCACTCTTTATGTATAATATTATGGTCTTTTAGAGGGAATCTGCCCCATGAATCGTGGACGACCCTCGACCGTGAAAGAATGAGGACAGGGCCCCTTTCAATGATTGTGTTTATAAAAATTTCAATGCCAGTTGTTGCTGTCAACTACCCTCAATGACCAAGTGCACGGGATAAATTGATCAGGTTTAAATCGCTGGTAGAGTATTCATATATGGGTGAGAATCAAAACTAAATCACTAACCTAAGTCATGATTTGGATTTTTTTTTCGTTTATGAAAAAAATCAAAATTGTATATTCTTTAAACAAATTCAACAAATACTTTTAAATTTTTTAATAATTATTAAATGAATTCAAGTATATAATCTACGACCGAATCTTAACTTTTCATTCAAATGACTCTATCATTGAAAGTTGAAACCACACATGTATCAAACATCAACAAAAATTTTATTGGTTTTGCTTATTCAAAACCTTAAATGTAATGAACATTGCAATGACAATGACCTCACGAAGGGAATAACACATTTGACCGTTAGTGATTCAAAAAAAACACACATTCATTAACTTTGATCGCGTAAATATATATATTATTTCGACATATAAAGGGGTTGGTA
>LPNX010885810.1:315884-365679 GCA_001517045.1 Pseudotsuga menziesii
TCATCATCATCATCATCATCATCAACATCATCATCATCATCACCATTGCCATCATCATCATCATCATCAACATCACCATCGTCATCATCACCATCGTCATCATCATCATCGACAACATCATCATCACCATCGTCATCATCATCATCAACATCAACATTATCAACATCATCATCATCACCATCGGGATCAATGGATGGAATGTCATGCCCCAGTGTAGAGTGTGGAGCATGAAACTCTAGGGCGTCGTTGCCGGCATAAAGCATCAACTGCAAGTTGACAAAATTAATATATTAGCTCAAACTATACATATGTGTACAACGAGGAAAATAAATAAAGAATTTATTACAATTAACCATATACATACATCACTCAAAAACCCACTGAAAACAACATCTGACGAAAGACCATAGCATGGACGACCACACGATGTGCACTCGTGAAGCTCAAAAGTAGGCTGGGAATGTGCTGATGGTGCTTCACTAGTAGATGGCCCTGTTGTAGATGGGGGTACTGCACTAGTGGGTGGTACTGCACTAGAAGATGGTCCTGCACCATGACGACCTGGTGTATGTACCACACCAGGGACAGATGTCCCTTCCTCACCCATATGTTGAACCATAGTGCTATGGCGAACAACGGCCCGTGCCAAACTCAAAAATGCATCATGTGTCTGTGGAATAACACGATGTACAGGTGGGACATCTGGCCCAGGAAACTGCCTACGAGGTGCAGGGATAGGGAAATCAACGTCTCGAAGCCTGGCATTGGGTCGGTTTTGGGGCATCCCCCCACCGATCCCCTGAAACGCCAATATATCAAAATAGTTTATGTGTTTACCCAACACGAACTCTGCATACATCTTCCGAAGGAAATACAAGGGGATTTCCCTGTTGTTGTGTGGTGGCATATCAAAAACCATATACCATCTGTCCATCCAGTTATCAACAAATGGTTGATATGTGCACCACTCGATAGAGATATGTGGCCTATTTGCATTTGGGATTTCCCCCGTGCGAGGGTCCCTATACAATGAAAATATATGCTCTTTGGTAATTTCAACTTTTTTATTGCACTGTAGCTAAGCCCATCAGCATACTCACGTCTTTTTCTTTCTCTATATGATGTAATATCATATAGTATGTTGCTTGACAATGTAATAGTCTCAACAATTGCATCCAAAGTGGATGCAAGTGAACGTCGAATCCTATCTCCACCACTAAAAGCAGTACTGAGACCTCTCAACTGGGCAAGCTCAATCAATATTTCAGCATTGGTGTCCATAGCCGCAACTGCAATAAAAAAATCAATAAGGAAATCATTAGAAACGTATACATGGTATATAATGACATCTCTTCAAAATTGAAAATGTAAATTAATAAAAACTCAAGTTACAAGCAATTTAATGGCATTCACTTACATACATTTAAAACTTAAAATTAAACATTTAACAATTAAATAGTGAGTTTCGTTCAACTTCTTTCTAGAAGTTAAGGCACTTCTTCACCCTCATTGGTGACTTTTCCATGCACACTTGGGTTTAAACTTCTTTGAATTTAGGAGTGCTATTTTGACATGTTTTGGCCTTTACGTCCCTTGGATATGTAAAAGAAAGGGGCAAGGGACTATTAGGACATGTGAGGCAAGAAAAGGGGTGATACCGGGCTGCCACCATATCCTCTAAATATAATTGACTCAATCATGGTTGGGAACACTCTCACGATGCACTCTAGGTAGTTCATGGGTGTTCACCATTTCCATTGTTGTATAACCATGGAAACCAACCAAAAGTTACATGGAAAATGGAGAATTTGTGGACTGGACTACAATTGGTTGTAGATGAGCTTAGAGACTCGACATGTAGAAATATATTACCCATTGTTTTTGCTATTTTAAAAAATGGTTGATGAACCTAGTGATGCAGGGACATAGACTGTTTGAGTAAAGTCATTTATGTCTTTGCTAGATCTAGGGATCTTAGGGAGACCTGGGGTTTCACATGTTTCTAATTTTATTTATTATGTTTATAGGATAAAAGAAGCAGAATTCGTGTTCTTGTGTTTGCTAACATGGGTTTCTTACACCTTGTGTTTTATACCGTATTTTTATGTTAGTTCTACCAATTGGTGTGTGATATCTAGGGCTTCTATTGTAATTGGAACATAAGCTAGCTTGTCCATTACTCTCTTTTGCATATTGTGGAGAATTATGAGATATGTGTTGTTTAGAACCCTACTCAGTAGTAATTTTGTGTCTCTCTTATAGTATTTTTGTTCCTTTTTGTTTATGCCTCTCAATCTCATTATGATGTGGGATTTCTATCTTTCTTTGTCTTTAATTTGAATGTAGCTATATATTGTTTTTTTAATTGTTAAAACCCTTGGCTTATAATTTTAGCCTCCTTCCACACACACTATACTTGTGTTTGTTTTATATATTTCTAGCCTTTTGGAACATTGAATATCTATTAGACATGATGTTTTTTATTCTTATAGCCTCTTTTAGTTTGAATCCATCAAACATTAGATTGGGAGTTGTTGGGTTGATTATTCTATTAAAAAACACAATTATAGGTTAAAAATTGACAAAAAAAAGAATGCTTTGGGTGATTGAATTACCTTGTTGGATGAAAATTCACCAATGGAATCTCCTCCCCTCAACCTAAATCAGCTCCTCCAACAATCCCAAGCACTTAACTTGCTCCAAAACGCTCCAATTGGCCACCGTTTTCGCGTTCCTGATAGGTAAAATAGGCCGTGGGTTTCGGGCCTGTGTATATAAATTATTTTTTGTTTTCCAAATCACGTACGCATTTTATAACTACAGATCGCGAGCACGTTTTGTAGTTATATAACGTGTACACGATATGGTTTCCTATCCTACATGTCCCATGACATGTCAGGCTCGGGTTGAACCATAGCAAGTGCTATGTAGCAGAAACGCGTTGTATTTTTTGGTAACGTGATCGTGTTTTTGAAAACTAGTATTGCATCTAAAAGGTCCCTCATCTTCTTGCATTGACCCGCCGACATATTATAAACGTTACATCACGTTACAATATCTCTCCCATAATATTCACTATCACTATTATTTTTTGCCGACATGTTACAAAGGTTAGTAACTTTACATCACGTTACAAGATCTCCCCCATACTGGGCTGTAGAGCACCTCTCAGCGCAATAATTAATGGGGTTCGTGGTTGGAAGGGGGCGTTCACATTTTGAACATTTGTTCTTGTGAGAGACAGATAGTGTGAACTAGTTTACATATTAAACGCTAATAAAACACTTTAGCTTGATATCACAATTTACATGACCATTAGATTAAATGTTGATAAAACACTTTAGCTTGATTTCACAATTTACATGAGCACTATATTAAACATTAATAAAACACTTTAGCTTGATATCACAATTTACATGACCACTATATTAAACGTTAATAAAACACTTTAGCTTGATATCACAATTTACATGACCACTATACCACTTAATGTTTCAAGGTAAATAACTTTAATAATGATGAATGATGAGAATGGAGCTAAGGTTTTCTTGGTTACAAGTAGGATTTGTACTATGATAGTTGCTTACTAGCATGTGTGGTAGTTATTTAAGGATCTTTCAGGTGACTTGAGTGATGAGGTGAAGCCATTATTAGACCCCATGATGATGAGGTTTGGACTAGTGAAGGCCTTTTTCGATATGATGCAGAATATATAGAACTATTGCATCAAACTCAAGGTTCTTTTGACAGGGTTGTGGGTCAAAGGGGGGACTAATGTCAGGAGAGGACGTTAGGAGGTGTCATATTAAACCCTTGCGATGGTGTGAAAGGGTTCCCTGGAGGTGTAGTTCAACTAATGTAAGGAGAGGATGTAAGGAGGTATCAAATGAAGCCCTTGTGACAGTGCAGAAGGGTTTCCTGGAGGTGTAATCCAACTAGTTGGCGAGACCTTTGAATAGGAGATTTTTCGTGGATCTATCTAGAACGTGCAACCTGTCATTGAAGCGAAAGGTAGAGGGAGTTTATAAAGGATGTATGGTACCTATTCTTCCTAGCCCCTGCAATATGACTTTCAAGGATCAACCAGACTTAGGAACCTCAAACCTTAACACAAAGAAGTTTGTTTCTCGCTTCTAAGGATAAGCAAATTTTTTGTCAAAACTTAGTTGAGTCAGGCATGGAAGGATCGTGCTAGTAGGAAAAAGGCGTTATTGGGAAGAGATGTGGGACTAGTAGAAATCAAAGGCCTTACCCTAACAACTCTAGTGGGGAAATTTGAATATGGTTAGATATGAATAGGAAAAATATTAGCAACTAGATTGAAAATAATTAGGCTCCATTGTTGGGAGAACAGTCCTTCGATTTCTTATGTGATCAAGGGATGGCTTTGTTCTTAATTTGCAGTTGAGGAAGATACTTTGAAGATTCTATATGATATGTAGATTAGCAGAAAAGGGAGTCTGATGTTAAAAAGGTGGTGTCATTCTTTCGATCTAGTAAAAGAAAAGTTTAGTTTCTTCCATTTAAGGGTTCTTCTATCGAATTTTCTCTTTGAACTTTGGAATCGAGAGGATTTCATAGTTGTTGGAAATGAATTAGGTTGGTTCATTCACATTGAGAAGAGTCTAATTAGTGGCGAAGACAAACACGTCGGTTATGTTTTGGTATAAATTGACATCCACCAAGGGCTTTTAGCTTAATTAGAAATTGAATGGAGAGGGGGAACTTTTATGCAACAGTTGGATTATCGGGGTGTCCCATTTAGATGCTCATTATGTCGATAGGTGATACATTTGAGGAACAATTATAATGTGGGATCTGTGGAGTTGGGTGAGTTGAAATCTTATGATGTGGTTTTTCTAGAAGTAGTCATGGGTGTGGAACCTACTACCAATGATTTGAATGTGAATATCCAACACTCTAATTCAACAAGAGTGCTTCATCCAGAGCTGATTTCATCTATGTTAAGTAAGTTAAAAATTATTTCTCCCTCTCTATATTACTCTTTGAATGAGATGGAATTTGAATTCTTAAATAAGCTAGAAATTCCAGATTTGGAAAGAATAAGAGTAAAGGGGATGGTAGGGTATTCAATGGTAGTGAAGGAAGTAAGGTAGACAATTTGATTATTGGGCATCCTGAGGAGGTACCAAATTTAAGTCTCCCTATTGACCTAGGGCATGTTGTTGACCCTTTAAATGAGAACTTTGTTCTTAAGCAAACCTAACAGGGGTCAAACGAGGTTGGAATGCAACTTGCATCAACCTTTTCTATTGAAGGTGAAGGTGGTAGAGGATATTTTTCGATCCAAATCAATGCCAAGGAGGGTGATACTAATTCTGAGAGGTTGAATGATAATACAACTATATGGAAGAAAGGGATTATAGTAGATAAAAAATTCTTTATCCAATCCGATATGTAAAATATCTCGGGTTGATGAGAAGGAAATAAATTTCCTTATCCCATCTTACAAGGATGTTCTAAAAAAATATCCTCTCCATGTTTTCATAGCATCTTCCCATAAAAAATTTAAGACAGAAACAGATTGTTTCGAGAATGATGGTTCCATTCAATTAAAATATACAAATAAATGCTTTGTTTTGTCATAATCTTTTGGGATATCTGATCATAAAGATGTTATGAAATGGGGCATGGCATTAACTTTATCCCTTGTAAATACTATAAGCTCAAACAAATTGGAGGTTTCTTTACCTAATGATTTCCCTATTAGAAATGTCTCTGGTGGAATGAGGACACTTAGAGCTAAAAAATCCCTGGCCATGGGTAAGAGATAAAAAAAAAATTAGACCATGGGAACAACAACCTCCCAAGAGCCTATATCCATCAGCCTGTAAGCCAGATATACCATGAAATTGTGACTCAGCAGGGGCTGAGACGTCCTGAAACACACTGGGGTGAGCCTCTATCCCAGGGGTCACCTACCCTTCGAGCCTTGTCACAAAAGGATAATGAACAACCCTACCCCCCGTCGGTTTTGAACCTGTGACCTCCAAGGAGATAACATGTTTTTACTCTCCTTTAATGAAAGGGGTGTGGGGGGTCATCCCAAATCACTATCCATCTGAATATTGTTTAAGACGGTTTGTATTGATGTAGTTATCATTCAAGAAACTATGGTGTGTGGGTCAGAAGAAGAGAGGCTTTTGCTAAAATTCTTATAGATTGGGAGATGTGTACAATCAATTCCATCAATCAATCAGGGGGTCTCCTTTCGGATTGGTACCCTAGAAAGACTAATTTTACTCCTTTTTTGTCGTCTACAAAGATATTATTGGAAGGAACATCAAAGGATTTGCCTCAGATGTTGAATCTAATAAATTGTTATGGTCCTTATAAAAATAAGAGAGATTTATGAATAAGTTGTGGAGGATGAGATGCTTAAGGAACCAAATTTGATTCGAGTCTTACCTTATCGACTAGCTTGGGGCTCTATACCATGACTAGATCCTCTTGCTTCCCTATTTTATCAGATTTTTCAAGAAACAGATTTAATTGATATTGTGCCAACAAATTTTCTCCCTACATGGACAAATGATCGAGATGGAGTTGAGGGGGTTTCCAAAATACCAGATAGGTTTCTTATTTATAATTGGTTGTTATCCTTAATGGATATATTCCATTCTTGGGTGGTTAATACCACAATATCTGACCATATGTCGATTTCCCTTTAGATGTATGCAAGCAGAGAGAAAATAATTTATCCATTTAATCTGAATCATGTATGGAACAAGGAGATGGAATTCTCATATTTGATCAAAGATTATTGGCACTCGATGGCTCAGAGGGAGGATGATTATGCTATGAAATAATTATTCAATAAGCTCAAAGAGTTAAAATATATAGTGTTCCAATGGGAAAAAGGAAAAAAGAGAGAACTACAGGAAGAATTGAGCAAGATTGAAGGGGAAATTGATGGTGTGTTCCTGAATAATATGACAGGTTTGATGTCATTGTAGGATAGGAATTTGGTGACCTCTTTATAAACACATATATTAGAAATATTAAAAATGGAAGAGGAATCTTGAAGGCTTAAAAGTAGGGCTATTTGGATGGGTCAAGGTGACCAGAATACCAGGTTCTTTCACAGATTTGTCGAACAAAGAAGGATAACTAATGTTATATGGAATGTATTCAAAGATGATGGATTTCTTCTATTGTATCAAAAGAAATTAGAAGAATCTATTACTAGTTATTTTCAAAATGTATTCAAGGATCCGATGGACCTTTCTATTGTTAAGCAAATGAAGGTTATTCAATGTTATCCCAGAAGAATCCCATATTCTTCTTTGTGGAATAAAGTAAGTGTATTAATGATCCTGTCTCCTTACAGGAAATCAAAAATATTTTATTAAGTCTTGCTAAGTCAAGTCCAATACCAGATGGGTATTTTTTTTTTTGAAGTTCTTTGATGTGTTGGGTTCGAATTTATTAGATGTTGTCGAGGACCCTAGGATTCTAACGAAAGTGGAAGGAGCTTTAAATGCCACTTTTATAGCCTTAACTCCTAAGAGCTCTAAACTTGGTTCCATAAATGAATTTAGACCCATCTCCTTTTGCAATCTGGTTTACAAAGTCATTTCAAAGGTGATTGCTAATAAGATTAAGCCTATATGATTAAAATTTATTTCAAAGGAGTAGTTTTGTTTTTTGAACAACCACAAGACTATGGATGTTATTGGGGTATCCCAAGAGTGTCTCCATAGTGTTAAGATTAAAACAATAAAGGAATTGTTGCTTAAAATTGATCAAGTGAAGGCTTATGACCAAGTCAATTGGGATTTCCTTAGAGTTGTCCTTTTTCAAATAGGTATTATCCTGGATAATGGGTTGTGTTCTTTCTGTAAATTTTGCAGTCCTAGTGAATGGTGCTCCTTCAAAGTTTTTTTAAAGTTCTAGAGGACTCTATCAAGGTTGTCCCTTGTCCCCGGTACTATCACTTTTAATAGTTAAAGGTTTAAGTAGATTGATGAATAAGTTAAAAAGGGAAGGAATATTGGAATGTTAGGATTATATAATCCTCCCTTGTCCAGATATACTATATTAGATCATTTTCTTAACTTAGGAGTCAATTTCTAGAGTTTGGTTCCACCATGATATTGGTTCCACTGGTGCCACTTGTGCCATTGGTGCCACCAGTGTGCCATTTGGTTCCACCAGTGTGCCACTTGGTGCCACTGGTGCCAATCCCTACACTTTATGAGCCACTTCGAGTGCCATTGACAACCTCCATCAGTTGGTTGTAGTTGGTAGGTATTTATGCTAATTTGATCTCCAATTACATTCAGTTAGATCACATTCATTCAGTCTAGCGCCAGTTATGCATGGTTGCATTGGGAAGTGGTGCCTTTGTTCACCCACCTTGTCAGTTTAACTGGTTTAACTAATTTAACTAATTGTTGGACTGAATTAGACATCTGGAGTTAGACTAGTGGTCTCCAATAGTGATTTAGACACTTCTAGTTAGCCAGTCAATCACGATTGAACTAGTAGATTCGAATCTTATCCACATGATTCAAATTCTCCATTATGTAACACTAATGTATACTACACGAATTGATGAAGATTATTGTTGTAATTTACTTAGCATTTCTTATCAGTTTCCTATGAAATTTGTCTTGTTTAGTGTACAAATTTCATTCCATTCAACTGCACAATTATACCTTTCAATTGCATTCATTTACTGTAGATCAATGGTTCAATAATTCAAACATGGTATCAGAGGCTTGTTCAGGATAGCAACAAGTCTGTTCAACCTCCATTGTACACCAGAAGCAACTGGGTTTCAACATAATTCCTAGAATGGTAGCCTTGCTCCCTCTGAAATTTGTTCAGAGAAGTCTATCTAGGTGTCACGGACCCTGATAAAGTATACTTGTCGAGTTGGAAGGCTTTATTCTCGCATTATTGCGAATTGATTTGTGTTTTTGCAGTGTTACTCACAAGTACTATGTAGCTTGATTGGAGAATTGATTGTTCAGAAGGAAAATTGATAAATTCTACAACTCTTGTACCCCGTATCCTTACACCCTTCAACTATGTTGATTGGAGGGAATATATGCAGGTCTCCTTACGCAATTTGGGATTTTTTAGGATGACTATGGGTAGAGAGATAGAGCCTCATCACCCTACTGAGAAAAATAAGTTCTTGGATCGGTTGGATGAAGCCTTTGGCTTCCTATGCACTCACATCTCTTGGGATCTCCTCTTACACCTTGAGGGATTGAAGACTCCGAAAGAATCTTGGGAAAATATTTAATTCTTGTTTGGCAAGCAAGATGAGCTTAGAGGGAACATATTGATGACTGAGATAATTGCACTGCACCCCAGCAATTTACAAATTATATGTTTTTCACAAAAATAAAGTCTTTAGCACTTTAGTGTAAGCAATGTGTAATAGAGAGGAAGGAAGAGCAGCTTGTGATCTCTGTTCTCAACAAACATGGTTCTGAGTACTCTGTCTTCATCTCTACCTTCCATTCAGTAATATATTCCATACCCAATTGGAATTTTCCTTCCCTAGACTTGTTTGTTGAGTCCTACAGGAGCAGGACAAGTTGGTTCAAATGGGAGTCCTCCAAACTTCCAAGAATCAATCTCTTCTGATGTCAAAATATACCAATGCGCAGGCTAAAGGGAAGCACAAGGGGAAGGAGGACAAATCCTCTGATTCGACGCCCAAAGAAAATCATAAGTCTTCTGAAGGAGCCTCGGGCTCCAAGAAAAAAAAGAGATTCAAAAAGACTAGATTTCCTTACTGTATGAGAGGCTTTCATCATGAAATCCAGTGCATGAAGAAGCATATCAAGCAACTATTAGCCCTCCTTAAACAGAAAAACATTGATCTTCCACAAGGAGCTAAGAAGTATGATGTTGGACCACCGAAAGAAGATCATGAGAGATGACATGCCTTGAAGGCAGACCTTACTCAGTCAAAATATCACTTGATAGATTTTGAAGCATCCAACCACATGGTTGCTTCCAAGGAATTCTTCTCTACTCTTACTCTATCAGGAGGACCTAGCTTTCACATGGGAGATAACTACAAAATTCCAGCAGCAGGAAGAGGTTCAGTTAAAATCTAGCATGGTGAGTTCAAAAATGTTCTCTATGTGCCCTGTCTTGTAGCTAATTTGTTGTCTGTTTATCATATGAACCATACAGGAAATCCAAAGAGAGTTACATTTGACTATGACTCAGTTGAAATCATAGGAAAATCTAATGGAAATCTCATAACAAAAGGGTTTGCTAACCATGCCTCAAAGGTTTATGAGTTCTCTCATTTTTTGTCTGTTTCACATACTATAGATGTACTGACTCATACTAACAACACCAACAATATTTGGCATGAGGTATTTGGGCATCTCAATTTCAAATATCTCCAACAAATCCACAATGTAAAAATGGTTGAAGGCTTTCCTCTCATCCAAACTTCAGATGGAGTATGTCGTGGTTGCTTGGTAGGTAAGCATCCAGAGAAGAGGTATGAAGTTGGGAAGGCAACTAGGGATGCCTCTACACTTGATTTGATACATAGTGACGTGTCAATACCAATGCCCACTACATCAATTAATGGTTCCAGGTATTTCCTTTCTTTTATTGATGATTATTCTAACTTTTGCTGGATATATTTCATGAAACATAAATCAGAAGTATTTGGAATTTTTAAATTTTTAAAAGCTATGATTGAGAATAGTATCAGGAAAAATATCAAGTCCATAAGATCAGATAATGGAGGTGAATAAATTAAAATATATTTTCAGCAATACTGTGAATCAGAGGGGATTCGAATGGAACACTCAGTTCCATACATACCACAACATAATGGTGTGGTTGAGAGGAAAAATAGATCATTGAAGGAGATGGAAATATGTCTTCTCCAAGCCAATAATATTCCTCCTTCTCTTTGGGAAGAAGATGTAAATTGTGCTTCATACATACAAAATAGAGTGCCCCATAAATCAGTGGTTGGGGACACTCCATTCGAAGCATTGCATGGGCATAAGCTCAATGTATCTCACTTGAGAGTTTTTAGTTGGCAAAGCTTGGGCCAGAATACCCATTGATAAGATAAAGGCCTTCCAATCCTAGATTAGCGAATGCATACTGTTGGGATATGCAGAGGATGAAAAAGCATACAAGTTGATGGAACT
The DNA here is from genome assembly GCA_001517045.1 of Pseudotsuga menziesii. Classification (NCBI taxonomy): domain Eukaryota; kingdom Viridiplantae; phylum Streptophyta; class Pinopsida; order Pinales; family Pinaceae; genus Pseudotsuga; species Pseudotsuga menziesii. The sequence continues at coordinate 327,056 of LPNX010885810.1, forward strand.
TGCAATTAGGAAATGCTTCATTGAGCGCAGTGTTCAGTTTGAATAAGATCAGTTGTTTGATCTACCACCATCCTAATCAAAAGAAGGTATAACCACTCTTACACAACCTTTGATGATGATATTTTGTCACATGTTTTAGATTTAAATTCAAATGAAGAGGAACAAGATCAGCTTGGTCTTGATATTGAGGTTATACCTCATGAATACCTAGACCCATATCCAACTTCAATTCCAAACCAAATGCCTACGTCTAGATGGGCCCAAAATCTCATTGAAGTTGCTAGGAATGGAGGTGGGAATCCAGAAGATAGAATGAGAACAAGGTCCCAGTATCAGAATGAGCATGTTTCTCTCTCTCTCACAAATTTTATCTCTACAGAGTGGTGCAACAAGTTTCGAGGAAAGTGCTACTTGATGATAGCGAATGATAAACCATTTGGCCCACAGAAGAAAAAAATTGATCATTCCTTTCCTCCTCCAGAAAGAAGAAACACATACAACATCCATCAGATCAGAAGAACATTGAGAGGTTCACATGCACAACTTTAGGATGTTGTTGCACAGAAGAACCATACTACTGCATAGTGCTGCAAATTGCAGCAGAGTTTTTGCAAGATATCTCCGAAAGAGGAATATTTTTCTCCTAAGAATAGCTTGTATTTCATGTTCTTTCTTATTTTGAGGGGCGGGGATAAGGGGTTTCCCATGAGGTTTTCCCCTATTTCCTTGGTTTATTAAGCAGTTTTTCTTCTTTTAGATTGTAATGGGTGAATTACGGCCTTGTTTCCAGGGCCCAAGTTTCCCAAGTTAGGATTAAGGGGGGGTGTTAGGATTATTTAATCCTCCCTTGTCAAGATATAGTCTATTAGATCATTTTCCTAACTTAGGAGTCATTTTCTAGAGTTTGGTGCCACCTTGATCTTGGTGCCAATGGTGCCACTGGTGGCATTGGTGCAACTGGTGCCATTGGTGCAACTGGTGCCATTAGTGACATTAGTGTGCCATTTGGTGCCACTATTTTTCCACTTGGTGCCACCGGTGCCAATGCCTACAGTTTAGGAGCCACTCTGAGTGCCACTGACAACCTCCATCAATTGGTTGTAGTTAGTAGGTATTTATGCTAAGTTTATCTTTAGTTACATTCAGTTAGATCACATTTAGTCAGTCTAGCGCCATTTATGCATGGTTGCATGGGGAATTGGCACCTTTTTTCACCTACCTTGTCAGTTTAACTGATTGTTGGACTGAATTAGACATGTGGAGTTAGACAAGTGGTATTCGATTGTGATTTAGACACTTCTAGTTAGCCATTCAGTCGGGATTGATTTGGTATATTTGAATCTTATCCACATGATTCAAATTCTCAATTATGTAACACTGTTGTATACTATTGAAATTGATGAAGATTATTGTTGTAATTTACTGAGCATTTCTTATCAGTTTCCTATGAAATTTGTCTTGTTCAGTGTACAATTATCATTCAATTCAACTGCACAATTATGCCTTTCAATTGCACTTATTGCATGTATATCAATGGTTCAATAATTAAAACATGGTATCAGATCCTTGTTCAGGCTAGAAACAAGACTGTCCAACCTCCATTATACACTAGAAACAACTGGGTTTCCACATAATTCACGTAATGATATCCTTTCTCCCTCTAAATTATGTTAAGAGAAGTCTATCCAGGTGTGACAGACCCTGAGAAAGTGTACTCATCCATGTGGAAGGATTTATTCTGGCATGATTGTGAATTGATTTTTGTTTTTGTAGCGTTACTCATAGGTACTACGTAGCTTGATAGGAGAATTGTTTGTTCAGAAGGAAAGTTGATGGATTCTATAGCTCTTGTACCACAAATCCTTACACCCTTAAACAATGTTGATTGGAGGGAAGATATACAGGTCTCGTTCTGCAATATGGGCCTATTTAGGATGAATATGGGCAGAGGGACAGAGCCTCATCACCCTACTGAGAAAAATAAGTTATTGAATCGGTTGGATGAATCCTTTGGATTCCTATGCACTCACATCTTCTGGGATATCCTCTTCCACCTTGAGGGATTGAAGACTCTAAAAGAAGATTGGTAGAAGCTTGAATTCTTGTTTGGAAAGAAATATGAGCTTCAAGGGCACATACTGGAGAATGAGTTAATTGCGTTGCATCCCAACAGTTTCGAAACTATACAACAGTTTTTCACAGAATTCAAGTCTCGGTCACTTTAGTGTAAGCAATGTAGAATAGAGAGGAAGGATGAGTGGCTTGTGCTCTCTGTGCTAAACAAACTTGATTATGAGTAATGTGTCTTCGTCTCTACCTTCCATTCATGAAGAGATTTCATCCCCAATTGGAAGATTCCTTCCCTAGAAATGTTTGTCTAATACAAGAGCAGGACAAGTTGGTTCAAATGGGAGTCCTCCAAACTTCTAAGAATCAAGCTCTTCTGATGTCAGACTCTACCAATGCGCAAGATAAATGGAAGCACAAGGGGAAGGATCCCAAAGCCTCTTATTTGAATCCAAAAGAGAATCATAAGTCTTCTGAAGGAACCTCAGGCTCCAAGAAAAAGAAGATATTCGAAAAGACTATATGTCCTTACTGTATGAGAGGCTTTCATCCTGAAAGCCAGTGCATGAAGAAGCAGATCGACCAATTGTTAGCCTCCCTTAAACATAAAAAAATTTCTCTTCCACAAGGAGATAAGAATTCTAATGTTGGACCACAAACATAAGGTCATGAGAGATTCCATGCCTTGAAGGAAGGACTTACTCAGTCGAAATCTTACTTGATAGATTCTGAATCATCCAACCACATGGTTTCTTCCAGGGAATCCTTCTCCACTCTCACTCTGTCAAGAGGACCTAGAATTCACATGGGATATGACTCCCAAATTCCAGTAGCAGGAATATGTTCAGTTAAAATCCAACATGGTGAGTTCAAAAATGTTCTCTATGTGCCCTCTCTTACAGCTAATTTGTTGTTTGTTTATCGGATGACCCATACAGGAACTCCCAAGAGAGTTACATTCAACTCTGAATTAGTTGAAATCATAGAAAAATCTATTGGAAATCTCATAGCGAAAGGGTTTGCTAACCATGCCTCAAAGGATTATGAGTTCTCTCATTTTTTGCGTGTTTCACATACTACAACTGTACTAACTCATGCTAACAACACTAGAAAGATTTGGCATGAGATATTTGGGCATCTCAATTTAAAATATCTCCAGAAAATCCACAATGATAAAATGGTTGAAGGCTTGCCTCTCATCCAAAATTCAAATGAAGTAAGTCTTGGTTGCTTGGTAGGTAAGCATCCAAAGAAGAGGTATGAAGTTGGGAAAGAAACTAGGGTTTCCTCTACACTTTATTTGATACACAGTGATGTGTCAGGACCAATTCCTACAACATCAATTAATGGTTCCGGGTATTTCCTTAATTTTATTTATGATTGTTCTAGGTTCCATTGGATATATTTCATGAAACAAAAATCAGATGTATTTGGAATTTTTAAAGTTTTAAAGCTATGATTGAGAATAGTTTTAGTAAAAATATCAAGTCCATAAGATCAGATAATGGAGGTGAATACATTAAAATATATTTTCAGCAATATTGTGAATCAGAGGTGATTCGAATGGAACAATTAGTTCCATACACACCACAGCAGAATGGTGTGGCTGAGAGGAAAAATAGATCATTGAAGGAGATGGAAACATGTCTTCTCCAAGCCAAGAATATTCCTCCTTCTCTTTGGGAAAAAGCTGTAAACTGTGCTTCATACATACATAATAGAGTGCCTCATAAATAAGTGGTTAGGTCCACTCCATTCGAAGCACTACATGGGAATAAGCCCAATTTCTCTCACTTGAGAGTTTTTGGTTCCAAAGCTTGGGCCAGAATACCCATTGATAAGAAAAATCTCTTCCAAGCCTAGAGTAGTGAATGCATACTGTTGGTATATGCAAAGGATGCAAAAGCATACAAGTCAATGGAACTTGAAACTAGGAAATGCTTCATTGAGCGCAGTGTTCAGTTTGAAGAAGATCAGTTGTTTGATCTACCACCATCTGAAGCACAAGAAAGTATAACCACTCTTCCAAAACCTTTTGATGATGATATTTTGTCACATGTTTCAGAGTCAAATTTAGATGAAGAGGAACAAGATCAACATGATCTTGATATTTAGGTTGTACCTAATGAAGATCTAGATCTAGATCAAGTTTCCATTCCAAACAAAAGGACTAACCCTAGATGCCCAAAATATCATTGAAGCTACTGGGAATGGAGCTGAGAATCTAGAAGATAGAAGAAGAACAAGGTCCCAGTATCAGAATGAGCATGTTTCTCTCTCACACACAGAATCGCTCTCTACAGAGTAGTGCAACAAGTTTCCAGGAAATTGCTACTTGATGATAGCAAATGATCAACCATTTGGCCCAGAGAAGAACACAATTAATCATTCCTTTCCTCCTCCAGAAAGAAGAAACACATACAACATCCATCACATCAGAATAACATTGAGAGGTTCACATGCACAGCTTCAGGATGCTGCTCCACAAAAGAACCATACTGCTGCAAATTGCAACATATTTTTTGCAAGTTATCTCCCAAAGAGGAATATTTTTCTCCTAAGAATAGCTTGTATTTCTCGTTCCTACTTATTTTGAGGGGGAAGGGGTTTACCATGATTTTTCCCCCTATTTCCTTGGTTTATTAAGTAGCTTTTTCTTCTTTTAGATTGTAATGGGTGACTTATGGATTTGTTTCCAGGGCCCAAGTTGTCCTAGTTAGGATTAAAGGGGGGGGGGGGGTGTTAGGATTATNCCAGATATAGTCAATTAAATCATTTTCCTAAAATAGGTGGCATTTGCTATAGTTTTGTGCCACCATGATCTTGGTGCCACTGGTGCCATTGGTGTCACCATTGTGCCATTTGGTGCCACCAGTTTGCCACTTGGTGCCACATGGTGCCACCAGTGCCAGTCCCTACACTTTAGGAGCACTCCAAGTGCCACTGAAATCCTCCATTAGTTGGTTGTAGTTGGTATGTAGTTATGCTAATTTTATATTCAATTACATTCAGTTAGATCACATTCAGTCTGTCTAGCACCAGTTATGCATGGTTGCATGGGGAAGTGGCACCTTTGTTCACCTACCTTGTTAGTTTAACTGGTTTAACTATTTTAACTGATTGTCAGATTGAATTAGACATGTAGAGTTAGACTAGTGGTCTCTGATAGTGATTTAGAGACTTCTAGTTATCTAGTCAGTCAGGATTGAGTTGGTAGATTTGATTCTTATCCACATGATTTAAATTCTCCATTATGTAACACTACTGTATACTGTTGGAATTGATGAATATGATTGTTGTAATTTACTAAGCATTTCTTATCAGTTTAGTGTGAAATTTGTCTTGTTCAGTGTACAATTTTCATTCCATTCAACTACACAATTATACCTTTCAATTGCACTCATTTCCTGTAGATCAATGGTTTAATAATTCAAACATGGAAGGTGTCAAAATCTTGACTATTATTAGAATTCCAAATTTACTATTTGTATATGATGTTCTGTTGTTTGGAAAAGGGTGTATGGGATAATGGAAAGAATATAAAGAAATTATGGATTTGTTTTGCAATGATACGGGTATGGTTTCCAACATAACAAAATCTCTCTTTTTGGAAAATAGGGTAAATCAAAGAACTTTATATCATGGTAATATCCTTTTTCCATATTGCATAGATAAAAGTGATACAAGTATGAAATATCTTAGATATTTATTGAAGCCAAATAATTACCTAGTTTAGGATTGAAAATGGCTTTTGATAAAAGTGGAAAAAATAATCAAGAATTGGTGTTACAGATGGATTTCCTTGTGTGAGAGATTGATTTTGGTGAAGTTTGTTCTTGAAAATATACCAGTTTATTAGTTAACATTGGATCAGGTCCCAAAATCTATATTGTAAAGGATTAGAAAAATAGTTTTCTAGTTTCCTCCGGACTGGTAACAAGTAAAAATAAGGGATCCACCTGATGAGATGGGAAAGGTTTGAAAGGCCCAAGAAACTTGGTGGTTACTAGGGCATTAAAAAAATATTTTATTTTGGTCAAACATTAGCTATTAAAATTATTTGGAGGAGTTTATTTACAAAGGATATGTGGAGTACAGTGATTAAAGATAATTATCTAAAACATAGATCGGTTACATAATGGATTAGAACACACAATAAGAAGGAAAAGGCGTGTCAAACATTTGGAATCAACTAATGATATCCTTCCATATTTTCTAAATTGGAAACCAATGAATGGACACTAAATTAGAATAGGGGAGTATCCTTATGTTGGAGAAGCTGGTTTCTATAAATTATCTAATTCTCTTGTAAATCTTCTCAAAGAAAAAGGCTTTCAGTTTTTATCTCAAGTGGGGTAAATGATGATGGGAGAGGGGGTAGTCATAGATGGAAGCAGGATCAATATATAGAGTTTCAAGAAGCACATATAGAGGAATGGAACATATATACATTTAGTTTTTAGAGAGTTTTTATTCAACTTGTTGATGAGGAGGATAGTTTGGTATGGTCATGGAATAAAAGACAACCAAAACACCCCATTTCTCTGGCATACATGTGATTAAATCCAGTTAAAATTATGCCTGAAAATCGCAGTTAAGGGTATTATGTAATTTCAGCCATTAAAATTCTTTGTTCTAGACTAATTGCCACATTTTAAAACTACCCAAATAGTTGAAATGTCGATTTAAACTCTCAGAATTGCATTTTCAAGACTTCCTCCTTTGTCGGATTCCGACGATTTCGGACGATTTGGTTAGCGTATTTACTTCTCCTTATCCCACGCAATGTGGGAGGGAGAAGTATATACGCTAACTAAATCGCCCCAACCCGACGGAATCCGTAAGAGGAGGAATTGTTGGGGAATTGTGGCTCCCTATGATTCCAGCAGAGGAGGAATTGTGGTTCCCTGTGATTCCGACAAAGGAGGAATTTTGGTTTCCTGTGATGGTGTCCCATAGAACTTTGGGTATAAATTTTCCTCTTCTCTTTTATTTAGTACTTTTTATTGTGAACATTTATGTTGTGGAACTTTGGATTAGATTTTACTATTTATTTCATATGTTATGTTTAATTTGTAGAATGTGTTTTGACTAGTATCATTAATTACCTACTATTTTTATTTATAAACCGCGGGACATTGTGAAGTATCTCTAACATTTGTGGGTTCTTCCTACCAGCATGTTGCCTCCAAAATCGCATAACTATCAAACGATTCAATGGAAATATATGTTGAATCAATGGTAGGATGTTGCAAATGGTATGTTATTGGAAATTGTCTATGCTTACTACAAATAGGACCATGTCATATCTCCACTATTCAAATTGATTAAGATGGTGTCTAATATTTTCTATCATAGAAGTCAATAGGTCTTTGATACCTCAACAACTAACATTGTTACTGAGAGAAAATTCATATGGCTTGGGGGTACCACAACAAACAATATGACACCAGAAATCAATTGTTTCCAATATGCAAGAGCAGTAAGAAAATCTAACACTAAGGGATATAGAATCGTACCTTATTCCGGGTGGTTGAAGTAGATCCATGTTGAGCTTTTCCAATGCAATTGCACTCAACAAAAGAAAACAAAGCAAGCATGATATATATAAATGTGTTATATCTACTCTAGCATATATAATCAATCATGTATAAGCAAGTAAATACATCCATGGATTCAATATTCATATTTAAAATCCACATGTATTGGGTAGGAAAATATAATTCTATTAATAAAACAAAGATACAATAGTGACAAACTCTGTTGGCACTTCTGCGAACTGGATAAACCGAGTCCTCCACCACTTCAATCCTTCATCTCTCGATAGAAATATCACAAAGCAAACGCAAGCTTGGGAAGAACACTATGTGATCCAAGGGAGAAAGGGATGCAAACGCAAGTATAAGAAAAACTAAGGCAACAATGGACTATAGTTTCCTTACTCTTCAATTTCTTCTCCTTCAATGTATCCAAGAGGCTCAATATATAGCACTCCAAAGATGTAATAGAGGGTCGGTTCTGAGCATTCTCAAGGCATATGGAAGGACAAGAGACAAGATATTCGAAATCATATGAGGAAAACTCCAAAAATATTTGTCTTTATGCACACATCCCAATGTACGCGGGTTTGAGGTCAAAATATTTGTATACAAGTGATTATGGCTTTAAAAGTCGCGTATAGGTATAAACATGCGATTTTTGGGAATGATATTGGAACATCAAAGTATAATATAAGTCCATGGGGTCCAAAGAGTCTGCAGAGGGACATGGAAAGCCATAAATATGTGATCTACCAGGTGTCGTAAAATCATCTATAACAGATGCCCCCTAATGTGTGAGGTCAGAGGGGTAACATGATGGTCGAAATAGATTATATAATCCATCCCAGAAGTGGACTAATGAAGACCCAGGTGGAAGAACCATCCACTCATCAGTGCAATACAATAATCAATCTCTGGATGTTACTGCAAATACATATAGCAGTCCTGAATACATAAGAGTACAATGGCCATGAATAGGAATGATATACAAAGTGTCATGTGTGGTCATCACCACGTACAATATACAATGAATCAAAACAAAAGGACTAACCCTAGGTTCCCAAAAGATCATTGAAGCTACTGGGAATGGAGCTGGGAATCTAGAAGATAGAAGGAGAACAAGGTCCCAGTATCAGAATGAGCATGTTTCTCTCTCTCACACAGAATCGCTCTCTACAGAGTAGTGCAACAAGTTTCTAGGAAATTGCTACTTGATGATAGTGAATGATCAACCATTTGGCCCAGAGAAGAACACAATTAATCATTCCTTTCCTCCTCCAGAAAGAAGAAACACATACAACATCCATCACATCAGAAGAACATTGAGAGGTTCACATGCACAGCTTCAGGATGCTGCATGGGTTAGGAGGCAAACTCACTATAGAGGAATACATTGTTGTTTATTGCCTCCCAGATATGAAAAAGGTTGGGAGCCAAATCCCAACAAACTCAATCCAGAACCTAGGGTTGAAGGCCATACTGTTGGCACTTGGCAGGATAACGGGGTTAGCATCCCTCCACCAGGCTTCTAGGCTGTTGATATTCTATGGATGAAGATATCTGATATACACTGGAATTTGGAAAAAAGATCACGAGAGCTAAAATCTCATGAATACTAGCACGATCAAGGAAGCAACGTATGGAATGCCACCAATATGGAAGGTCTTATACACAAACCGTTGCGAGTACATGTCCTACTATGTGAATAGATGTGTCGAGGCTAAACATATTATTCCATCATTTGATTACCGGTCATTGATGTATACCATTAACAGACGTGAGATAAACCACTAATAATGAAATGGGAATCAAGTTACAGAGTGCAACCTAAGAAGTATGAATAGATGTGTTGAGGTTGAACACTTGAAAGAATCCATTGATCAGGGGACATTGATGTATTCCCAAAACTGTCAATGGTGAGAGAACCTACCATTGATTACTGTAAGTCTCAAGGCACTCAAAGGACTCTAGACTCCTATTCCAGAATAGATGATCTGAAGTCAATGAAATGGAATCCACTAGAAGGAGGGAATTAAGGGATCCCACCATCAACCAACACAAGGTACTCGGCAACGTTGTATAATGTGGAAGAACTCAGGAAATATGTGAACGAACCAGTAACAGTACTAGGAGTGGACAACATGCAAAGTCAAGATAATTGAGGATTGGTCAACTCGGGCTTCAAATTCCTTCGAACAAGAGCATAAGGCAAGTGGTGACTGAAGTTAGGCAGCATGGACTCGATATGCAAACTGGGACATCTCTGTGACACAGGAGGCATCAACAGAGGCTCCATGGTGACTGGAAGAATAACCAGTCGATGGAGATAAACTCAAAGTGACGAATAAAACTTCTAAAGTCAAATTAATAACCCAACCAACGGATGTGATATACAGTGCTATGTTTGAAGGCGACGCGACTCATCTACTGCCAAAGATAATATCTTTTCTTGTCTGTATTTTTATGTTTTTTTATTTTTTTGGACTTTTTCAGGTTTTTTGAAAAGCTTGAAAAATAATAAAAGTTCTTTATAGTACATAGCTAGGAGGAGACGAGTGTCAGGAACAGGAAAACTACCAAACAGTGGAACATACCTATGCTCAATGCAAGGAAACATGTGCAGGATAACGACACTCGGAGGAAGGTCTCCTCCTGGTAAAGGGTTGATCAAGTTGCAAAGGATATGTAAAAGGATCTGCTTGGCTATACATGAGACAAGGTCGAGCTACATGGTTATAAATCTGAAGCAGGGAGTCGGCATAAAGCTCAATAAGGCAGGAAAAACTTATGAAATGCAATTACAACTTGATATATACAAGGGAGTCCCTATGGGTAAAATCCAGCATAAAGTTCAAGAGGAGTATGAAGCTCTTGCTCAAGGACATGGCGGGACTAAAAAGGTAATCCCATAACCTAAAGGAGAAATCTCAGTATGGGTACCAAATGAAAAATAGGATCTAACTAGGGCTCCCATGTATAGGAAATCTCTACCATTCACATAATATCACTTCTAACAGCAGCATGAAGGTTCTGTGACATCATGGAATGGGTTCATACCTAAGGTTAAGATGAAACGGTCATAAGGCCATGCAAAATGCAAGCAAATGTGACATCCTAACCTATATGCCAGTTCAGACATTATACCTGTGATAAGCATGAACGAATCAAAGACTCGGTCAAAACGTGCTCAAATTGGGCCCCTACAACAAAAATTAGGCCAAACAGTCCAAAAATGGTCAAAAATGGTCTAAACTATAGGAAAGTGGGTAAAAATTTCAAAATTTTTCCTATAAAATATTCAAAATTTTTCCTATAAAATATTCAAAATTTTTCCTATAAAATATTCAAGAAAAAAATTTCCATACCATTTAAAAATTTACCCAAGATAGTGTTTTTAGACCAAAAACTTGAGAAGCTGATTCCGGGAGCATCCATCCACAGAATCACACACCGTCTGGTTCAAGTAGATCATCATGCCACTCTCTGTCATTTTCATGCTTTTATTTTTAATTTTCATGGTCAATTTTTTACTTTAGGCCATCGCAAAATAGGTGGTTTTGGCCCACGCATAAATAAGGTGTTTTTCCACGTATAGTGCTCAATATACGCAGAAAAACCGCGATAGCCATGTATGTACGCGGCTATTTTGAAAGCAATGGTGTATAGGGATGCAAATAACAAATTCAAGGTCAAAGACTAATGAAACTTGGAAATTCTTGTGCAGGATGGTCCTAGAGTGGAGAGAACGTGAGCATGAAGATGTTGATAGGGACGTGCAAGCTGACTTAATGGTTTAACAAGATTTGAGGACTTGTGGTTTATACAAGTTCTGGCACCTTGGTAGCTTGAGGGAAAAACCAAGGCTACTCCAAATCCTAGTAAACTATTGGGATCTTGACTTAGAGACATTCCAGCTGGACGGGATGCCCCTTAATCTTGACGTTGAGGATATCTATTTCATTACAGGAATGCCCTGTAGAGGGGAAGTGGTGAACCTACGAGCTCATGGGTTAGGAGGCAAACTCACTATAGAGGAATACATTGTTGTTTATTGCCTCCCAGATATGAAAAAGGTTGGGAGCCAAATCCCAACGAACTCAATCCAGAACCTAGGGCTGAAGGCCATACTATTGGCACTTGGCAGGATAACGGGGTTAGCATCCCTCCACCAGGCTTCTAGGCTGTTGATATTCTATGCAGTGGAGTGTATGCAGACTACCATTTACAATTGGAGTACCTTATTGTTGAGCAACATGAAGGAGCAGCTCCGAAGACTGCAAGATGAGAAGGGTGAAGAACTTTGGCTATGATAGCATATTGAGTGCTTTATTTTTTGAGCGTGTGCCAAGGAGAAGCCCAAGAGTTGAGATTTCCCCTCACGGTGCTTGGGATCCGGCTCAGCTACGCTAGGAGAATGTCATGCGGAGACTAGGAAGGGGACAAGTAGCCAACCCCTGCCCAGGAGACTTCTTTCTCTGGTGGCGTAGGAAGATCATCACCATAGATGACTACCCATACGAGGGGACAGACTTCCATGGAGAGCCCAACATGCCCATTCCACCAGGCTCTACATATGGCTAGATAGGTAACGAATCCTGACTCAAACTTGTTTTTTGAATTATTTTTTTTTTGTGTTTTTTTATATATGAAATAAAAAATACATGTTTTTGTTGTGATGACATATAGTGATACTTGGTCATATACATGCAGATGTGGTTCCTAGATGGCCAGATGGTTTCCCTCATCATCGACGGAGGGGAAGGGGTGACAACATCATGGGTGTGGATGCGGAGCATACGCTCCAAAGCATTCACACGAACTTTTTTCGGTTGACACATAGAGTTCCCATGCAGGGATAATTTTAGGGGTGAATTTTATCCCAGTGGGATATTTTTCCATGTTTTTCTCCCAAAAAGGATTCACCATTTTGAATTTTTTGAAGCCCTGTTTCGCCCAATTTTGATGGGGTAAAAAATTTTCACCCTAAAAATTGCCAAATTATTATATAAATGTTATAAAATCCGTGGAAATTAAAATATTTTTTGAAAAATATCGCCAATCATTTAATAGTTGGTTTTTTAAGAATTGGTAATATTCGCCAACATTTATACACTTTTAAATAAGTATGGTTCCTTAAAATCATCCTTGTTCCCATGGCGCAAGTTGAGGACTTGCTTGAGGCCATGCAGCACTAGGCGGTGGGTGTGCCACGCGCATGGATGCGTTTATTCCACTGGCTAGCTAGAGTTGTAGTGTGCTATCATGATCAACACCCTTCCCCGCAAGATTAGAGGTCGGGGTGTATTTTTGTTGTATGAATGTGTAGTATATTTTGGTGGCTCGGAAGCCCCATTTTTGTATATGACATTATGTATGATCAAACCACATTTTGGACTTATATTTTAATGAAAAATACATATGACGATTGATTATTTTATTTACATGTGTAAATGTGTTTGTGAATGCTTTGTCGTATGTGAAACAAATGCCAATCTAGTACATAATTTGCATATGAATCAGCATCTTGATTAAAATTTCTTGTAATATGAATGTATGTTATGTTCTCAAATTGTCGTTCTAGCAACCTTACACGCAAGAACCTTCGTAACAAAGTCAGATCCCTAACATGATACAAGTCATTTAGATGTGAGACCACTAACTGCGAATCAAGACATACCTCAAGAGAATGAATGCCATGTGAAATGGCATCACACAATAAATCAATCACGGCACTATACTCGGTAATATTGTTCGATGAAGGCCATAGAAAAAAACCTCCTAAAGACAACACTAGACCCGTAGGAGTATAAATCACCCAAGCAGCTGAAGCTGAGTTTTGAGTGTTGGCGGCTAGCACCATCAACAAATCCTACATAAACCAAAGACTCCATTGATATCTTCCACAACAAACGAAAGCAATTCAACCAACTCGATCACCACAAGAAGACCAAAAATAAGCTATGCAAATGGACAATAATATACAACAAATCAGCCCCATCTGAGAAACATGCATAGTATTTTTTAAGATAGAGCCCATTTCTAGGCTCCACCAAGGTTGTCCCTTCATAATCGACTAACTCAAAGGAACCTTTCTCTAATACACGCTTTACCATGTAAGGACCATGCCACATAGGGTTAAACTTTCCTATCCCCAAGGGTTCGTTAGCTTGGTCCCATTAAAGAACCAAGTCACCTTCACCAAACCTCCTAGAACAGACAGAATTATCGTACTGGACCTTAACGCGATGCTTATTAATCTCAAGAGCCACTAAATCATCTTGACGTTTCTCATCAAGTTTCTTCAAGTGGACCAAACACTCTTCCAATGTGGAAGTCTCAGGTAAAATCTCCACGGCTAGCTTCAAAGATTGGATTTCACACTCAACTGGTAAGATCGAATCCACCCCATGCATAAGCTAACATGGAGAAAAATCGGTGGCAGTCCTGACCATGGTTCGATAAGCCCACAAAGTAGGATATAACATGATATGCCAATTGGTCTTGCTTTGTGCAATAGTTCATTGGAGAATGGACTTAAATGACTTGTTCACTGCTTCAACCTATCCATTCGCTTGAGGGTAGTAAGAAGAGGAATTCTCTTGCTTATTCCCTAACTTCAAAGACACCTTGGCCATCATCTTGTTTTGAAAGTGCCTGCCATGGTCAGTGACAAGCTCCTTCGGCATACCAAACCGGGTGATAATATGATTGAATATGAAATGCGTGGTTGTCTCACCATCAACTTTAATAGTGGGCATAGCCTCTTCCCATTTCATGAAATTGTCAACAACCACTATAATCTGATGGTTCCCCCCCAGCTGAAACTGGGTTGTGATCCATAAAATCGACCCCCCACTTAGTGAAGGGATCGATGGTGATAATCGGATGCAAAGGGGCAGGATGCGTGTGCATGTTCCGTGCAAACACCTGGAAAAGGTGACACCATTTGACTGCATTAACACAATATTTAAAGCTGGATGGCCAAAAATATCCCACTCTCAAAAAAATTTGGGTTGTAGAAATCCCAGATAAATGACCACCACATGCCCTTCTATGGAAATCATTCAGCACAACCTCAGCATCTTCGTGAGTTAAGCACTGACCCAAAATGGAATCAACCCCGCGACGATACAAAGTATTATCCGCAATGAGGTAATTCTTTGCTACATGATGTAGTCATGGGCGCTCATCTCATGAGAGGTGAGAAGGAACCTTCAAGGTTTACGAGTAAACAATAATGTCCCCATACCATGGGTCCGCAGTCGAAATGAGAAAAATGTGCTCATCAACTAAAGAGTCCTCATGAACCTATCCCTCATCCAAAATCAAAAAATAAGATATGAGCTCAGCAAAAATTAATGACTTCTTTGATTTCTCCGAAACAAACTCGAGGTCAAATTCTTGCAATATCACAATCCATTTATTGTACTTTCCCCCTATCATCCTTCTGGTGAAGATGAACTGAAATGGATTAATGTGAGCTATAACAAAAGTTTGGCGAAGAAGGATATAATGCCTCAAATGTTGGACCACATGGATAGTAGCTAAGGCTAACTTCTCGACATGGGTATAACGAAGCTCTGCATCAACAAGGTTTCGGCTAAGATAATATATGACATGCTCATGAAGCTCCTCATCCTCTTGAACCAATACCATACCGATTGTCTCTTGAGACGTAGTCACATATATCAAAAATTCACAGCTATAGTCGGGTGAACTAAGCATGGGGGCCAATGCTAAGGCTCTCTTCAAAGCATCGAAAGACTCATGGGATCATTCATCCCAAATAAATGGTGTGTCTTTCTTCAACAAACGCATGAAGCCTTTAGTCAAATTGAAAAATTTACCACGAATCTTCACAAGAAGTTGGCCATACCTTGAAAACATTGAAGATGTCGAATATTAAGCGGGGGAAACAATTGAAGTATTGCCTCAACCTTCAAAGGATTGACCCTTATACCCTCCTTGGAAACAATGAACCCTAGTAAGCGACCAAACTTCACGCAAAATATGCACTTATGAGGATTTAACTGAATTTGATAACGACGACATCTTTCGAAAACCAAACGCAAGTGATAAGGACAATGTACCCTCATACAAGAGTGAGCAGCTAAGTCATCCAAATAAACTTCAATTATCTTTTTAAGATCGTGAAAGGCGAAGGTCATAGCCCATTGAAAAGTAGCTCCTGCATTTTTAAGGTTGAACTGCATCTTGCAATATGCAAAAGTACCCCAAAGACAAATGAAAGCAGTCTTATGTTGGTCCTCGGGTTTAATCTAGATCTGATTATATCTTGAAAATCCATCAAAAAAGGAGAAAACTTTGCTCCTCGCACACTCATCCAAAATATGATCAATAAACGGTGTGGGGAAGTTATCCTTAGGACAACCACGATTCAAGTCTCTAAAATCAGTGCATACACAGATCGTTCCCTGCTTCTTATCACTGGAATGGGATTTTACACCCACTCTGTCAAGGGAATGGGATAGATGAAGCCAGATTTGAGCAACTTCTTTATCTCTACCTTAATAGCGGGTGCTTTCCTAGGATTCATCACACGTAAACGATGTCAAATAGGTTTAGCATCCGAGTAGGTTTTAATTTCATGTTCGAAAATACGAGGGTCAATTCCTGGCATTTCCTCATATGAACAAGTGAACACATATCGAAATTATTTAAAAATCTTGGTGTATTCTCTAACCTCATCAGGGGAACAATTTGCCCTAATGTACACGTTTCCAATCTTGTCAAGAACGCGAGAAATATTGATAGGTATAGTTGGTGACAAGTTGGCCATGTTCCCTTCAGCATACTTGATAGGAGAGCCTAATGGGACCACGGGCCTACCAAATTTCTCGCTAAAGATCACCTTATAGTCATCACACCCTATATCATTAAGATTAGGAAGAAAATAAGTTCTATGATGAAACTCTCCCCAAGGAATTTCAGCACCTGACATAGCTTCTAGAATAGCTTCATCCAATGGAAAAGTGTCATCGAAGTAGTCATGAGAGTGAGATGATGCAACCGCCCAAGGAGGAAGTGGATAAGGGTAATCCTCCTCCTTCTGCGAAGAGGAAGGACAAGAATCTACAACAGAATCAAGATTAGCTTTATAAGCCACCAATGTTGTAGACAACGGCATGTCCCTCTCAACAGGTATAGACTACTCCCCTAAAGTACTCGAAGAAGGAAGAGTCCAAGGATCCTCCATATGCGAAGCATGAAAAGGAATCAAACTCAACATTGTTGAAGCCTTACCAAGACTAGAACCAATCATAAGAATGGGTGCGGCACAACTAAAAGTTCCCATTAATGAAGGATACATTCCCACCCCAATAATCTCAGTTGCCAGCGAAGAATGATTGATAACCAAGATAGAATCTCCTGATGATGCTTTCGAACTAGAATTATCAAAATATCTATGATCAATCATAGAAATATTCCCATCCAAAGGAAAACAAACAACCCAGAATAGGGATGGTGTGACTGCTTGCATGTTATAAATCCACCTCCTACCCAGTAAAATATTATAGTCGATGGGCGCATCAACCAACTCAACCTTGATCACAATAGTCTTCCCTCGTAATTGGACCTCAAGGGAAGGAAGTATGTCGTGCATCCAAAAATATCCTCTGTTGAACGCAGTCAACATGGTGCTCGACTTAGACAATGTAGGAGAACCCAAACCCTTCCAACAAGACAAAGAATTCACAAAATCCACAACGCCTTCATCAATCACTGTGTGCTTGATGGTGTTGTTTAGACACTGTACATGAACCAAAAGGGACAAATAGAAAGGCAAGTGAGGTTGGAATCCATGAGTTTCAAATTTGATCACCAAAGGAGAACTTCCATTAGCCACCCCAAGAGCAGACAACAAGGCCTTCCTTTGCGGAGGGAAAGTCTGAAAAACTCCTAAAGCAAACATCGCACAAGGAGTTTGGCCCAAATACTCGACAATAGAATAGTTATGGGCGACTCGAGAATTAGGATTGTGCCCTGAATGTGTTAGATTTTTATCATTAAGCTAGCAATACATTAGGATCTTTAACTGAGAGAATTACAAGCACAACAATCAAACACAAGAGACAATGAACACAGTGTTTATCCTCGGGGAAACCATAAATGGAGAAAACCCTGCAACTTCCTCAAAGATAGAATCAGCACCAAAATTAAAACCCCAAAAAAGTAAGATGATCTCCCGATAGCAGTAACCTCTTTCTTCCTTGCCCTAGTGTCTTCTTCTTCCTCAGCTATGCACTACAACTGATTGTGAGTGAGTGTGTTATAAATAGAGAGGCTAGCTCTCTATTTATACTAATTCTTGACTTGACTAAACCCAACTAGGGCCGACTTCTCTAGGAGAGTCTAATAACCCTAGTGCCCCTGAACTGTGGGGACTTTAATCCTTGACCAATAGCAAGGTTACCCACAATGACTTGACATGACTTGTTTACATTATAGAACATCCTGATAGGAACATCGGGGCATGACATGACTCAAGTACATTACAAATACATCTCGGAATAAACATCAGGTTACAATACATAAGAAATACAAGTGAATACATTTCAAAGTTACAATTACATCAACACTCCCTCCTAACTAGGAAGGTATTCTTTCGACTCAATTTTTAGCACAAGTATTCTTCTTTGTATCATCTGGATCATCATCGAATCGTCGTCATCTTCATCTTCAAGTCATCTTCATCTTCAGGTCATATTCATCTTCAAGTCATCTTCATCATCGGATCTGGATCACTACTTGATCTGGAACATCATCACTAGATCTGGATCATCACTCAATCTAGATCACCACTGGACATTGTCACTAGATCTGGATCATCACTCGATATGGATCATCACTGTTGGATCATCGTGACTGAATCATCACGGGTGCTATCTCTTGATTCTTCTTGTCACAGGAAGTTCTATAAAGCCATCCCTTTTTCATGCTGGATGTACATCTATAGAGCTAGTCCTTTTTCATACGGGATGTATCATCACACAGAGCTAGTCCTTTTTCATACTAGATGTGGCATCCACACAAAGCCGGTCCTTTTTCATATTGGACGAGTCTTCACAAAGCCTACCCTTTTTCATGCTGGGTGTGGCATCCACACAGAGCTAGTCCTTTTTCATACTAGATGACTCTTCACAAAGCCATTCCTTTTTAATACTGGGTGTGGCATCCACAAAGAGCTAGTCCTTTTTCATACTAGATGAGTCTTCACAGAGCCAGTCCTTTTTCATACTGGGTATGGCATCCACACATAGCTAGTCCTTTTTCATACTAGATGAGTCTTCACAGAGCCAGTCCTTTTTCATACTGGGTGTGGCATCCACACAGAGCTAGTCCTTTTTTCATACTAGAGGAGTCTTCACAAAGCTGGTCCTTTTTCATACTGGGTGTGGAATCAACACATACATCTGACAATGGAAGGAACCAATCCTCTCACCATGTCACAACTCTTACATCTGACAATGGAAGGAACCAATCCTCTCACCATGTCGGAAGGGAACAACACTTACATCTAACCATGGAAGGAACCAATCCTCTCACCATGTCAAAAGGGCACATCACGAACACATCACTTCCTCTTGGGAGGAATCTTGATCCAGAGAACACCAAGCTTCTCCCTGAAGTACTCAAACTTCACCCTAGCCAATGGCTTAGTCAACACATCAGCTATATGTTCATCCATTGCAACATACTAGAGCTTCATTGCTCCCCTTTGCACCATATCCCTGATATAGTGATACTTGATCTCGATATGCTTCGATTTGTCATGGAACACCGGGTTCTCCGACAAATTCACACAACTCTGGTTGTCACAATGTATACAAGTAGCATCTAACTGGAGATCAAATAAATTAAATAGTAGCTTCCTTAGCCATATTGCCTCACAACTAGCTGAACAGGTTGCGAAATACTCTGATTCAATTGTACTCAGTACCACACAGGATTGCTTCCTGCTAAACCAAGAGATCACACCTGATCCCATACTGAAGCAACACCTTGAAGTGCTCTTCCTATCAATGGCACTGCCTGCCCAATATGAATCAAAATAACCCTCCAGTTTAATCCTTTGATCAGTCTTATACTTGAGCCCATAATCAACTGTACCCTTCAGGTACCTCAGAATATGCTTTGCAGCAATCAACTGAACATGTCTCGGATCTGTCAAGAATTGGCTCAAGGTGTTCACAACAAAGAAAATATCTGGTCTCATGTTCGTCAAAAACATCAAGGACCCAATCATCTGACGATACACCATGGAATCAACCGAATCTGATGAAGCATCACTCAATAGCTTCAGGTTCGATCCCATAGGTGTGGTTAAGGCCTTGCAGTCCATCATCCCAAATCTCTTTAGGATATCTACTGCATACTTCCCTTGTCCAAGGAAGATTCCATCCGCATTTTGCCACACCTCCATGCTTAGAAAATAATGCATCATACCCAAGTCCTTCATTTCGAACTTGGTAGCAAGCTTCCTCTTCGTATCCGCAATCAACCCATCCATACCTGTTACAAACAGATCATCTACATACAGTAGGAGCATCACTGGGTTGCCATCTTCAACCTTGTAGTAAAGGTTGGAATCTTCTTTACTCTTGGTAAAGCCCAAACTGGATAGGAAGCTATCAATTCTGTCATACCATGTCCTGGGTTCTTGTTTCAAGCCGTACAGGGATTTATTCAATCTACACACATGAGACTCACTGTCATGTGTCTCAAAACCAAGTGGTTGCTCCACATACACTTCCTCTTCCACTACACCATTCAAGAAAGCAGTCTTGACATCCATCTGGTGTATCTTCCATTTCATCACTGCAGCCAAAGCAAGTACTGATCTAATGGAAGTGTATCTAGCTACAGGTGCAAAAGTTTCTTCATAATCTATTCCTTTTTTCTGGGAGAAGCCACGAGCAACAAATCTTGCTTTATATTTTTCAATGCTACCATATGCAACATGCTTTATCTTGTAGATCCATTTGGAAGTTATGACAGACTTCCCTTCTGGTCTTGGGAAAACATCCCAAACATCGTTCTTCATAATTGATTGATACTCTTCGATCATAGCATCCTTTTATTCTTTCCATTCTACCGCTTACTCATAATTGGAAGGTTCTTTATCGATGAAATCACATAATAAGGCTACATATCTAGAGTAGGATCTGGTCCTCTTTCTTTCTCTATGATCTTCTTCTAGAGCCCAATATCTTTTCTCACCTTGGATAGCTTCTCGTACCCAAGCAGGTTTCCTCTTGTGAGGATTCTTCTCCTGAGGTGCATCTACAGGTTCTTGAGCTTCTTCAAATTCTCAATCTTCTTCTTGAGTTTCTTCGTTCATGGTTGTATCATGAATTCTGGGTGCTTTTGCTTCTTCAGGTTCTTCAGCAGGTCTCTTTCTGGATTTGTTGTAAGCCGAGTCTTCATCAAATGTCACATTCCCGCTTATGTCGATCCTCTTGAATCCTGGGAAGTATATTATGTAAGCCTTCGAGCTTTCAGAGTATCCCACAAATATACCCTTCTTTCCTGAAGGATCTAATTTTGTTCTCTTCTCTTTTCGAATGTGTATGTACACTAGACAGTCGAATATTCTAAGATGGCTGACTTCTGGTTTCTTACTGGAAAAGACTTCTGAAGGTGTTTTGTTCTCGAGTACTCTGTGTGGAGTATGGTTCTGTGCAGACATCGTTGTTCTGGCAACTTCTGCCCATAGATGCATAGGAAGATCTTGATCATGAAGCATTGCTCTTGCAGCTTCCATGATAGTTCTATTCTTTATTTCTACAATCCCATTTTGTTGTGGCTAATATGGAGTGGACAACTCCCTCTTAATCCCCGAGTCTTTACATAACTCTTTGAATTCATTTGATGTGAATTCTCCACCATTATCTAATCGAAAATTCTTGATCTTCTTTTCAGTGTGGTTCTCGATCAAGGATTTGAATTCCTTGAACTCACTGAATAATTCATCTTTGTTCTTCATGAAGTAAATCCATGTCTTCCTAGAAAAGTCATCAATAAAAGAAACATAGTATACATACCCGCTTAGTGAACTTGATGACATTGGACCGCATACATCGAAGTGGATAATTTCCAAGATTCCTTTTTCTTTTCTCTCTGTACTTGGAAATGTCTTCTTTGTGTTCTTTCATTTTTCACATCCTTTGCATACCCCATCATGTTTTGCTTGAATTTCTAGAATACCTTCAACAGCTGCTTTGTTTGCAAGTGGTAGTGCCATGTAATGCACATGTGCAAGCCTTCTATGCCAAAGTTCATTTGGTTCTATTGAGTCATGAACCAAAGCTTGTTCTGGTTGGCCCTTTAATTTGTATAGACCTCCTTCTTGTTCCCTAATCACTATTTCATCGTCAAAAGTCTTTCCCTTTGGCCACATAAGAACTTGGAAATCTACAAAAGCAACCCTCATTCCTTTTGCATCCAATGCAGATATGGAGAGGAGGTTCTTCTCTAGTCTTGGTACAAACAATACATTTTTCATCTTCATAGACTTTCCAGATTCTAGTTTATAGGAGGATTCACCACTACCTTTTATTAGATACTGATAGTCATCCCCAAGTTTCACCTTGTGAGGTGACTCATTTTCAGATAGTTTCACAAATGATTCTTTGAATCCTGTCATGTGCTTGGAAGCACCACTATCTATGAGACAATCATTGCTTCCATGTGAAACAGTGCCGGTGAGAGTGGAAATCAGCACATATTCTTCATCACTTGAAGAATCACTTTCTTGTTTGATTCTCTTTGTGGAAGATTCATCATCCTCTGCAGCATGAGCATGATGCATTCTCTTGTTTCCCTTCTTCTTCTTTGAGTTCCCTTTGTTAGGGTATTATTTGGATATGTGACCTTTCTCATCACATGTGTAACATCTAACAGTAGTCCAATCTCTTCTAGAGTGATAAGACTTACCTTTGGAGTGATGATGGTCCCTTTTGGTTTTCTTCGTGTGGGTTGTGAGAGCTTGATCTTCACTTCCCATCTTTTCTTCTCGAGCTGCTATCCAAGCTTCTTCTTGAGAGCATTCTTCCCATATTCTGTTGAACTTAACTAACTTCTTTCTGGCACAGATCCCTTGAATGAAAGAGTCCCATGATCTAGGGAGACCATTCAAGGTGGTCATCACAATCTCTGCATTTTCCACTTCTTCATCTACTGCTTCTAGCTGTTCCTTGATCTGAGATACCCTTATAAAGTAAGACTGGATGGTCTCAACATTCTGGACCTTTAAATTCTTCAGTTGGTTTCTTAGATTCATATTCTTGTTTATGTTCTTCCCTTCAAATAATTTGGTTAGGGCATCAAACATGGATTTAGGTGTCTTTAGGGAGGACACCTATGGTATGAGGTGATCCTTGATTGAATCAGAAATAATCCTCTTTTACATAACCAACTTCTTCTTATGTAAGGCCTTAGCCTCATCTCCCTCTGGAAATGGAACCTCCTCACTGATATAGGAGTCCATCTCATTTTCTTCCAAGACCAGAGAGATCCTATACTTCCAAGCTCAGAAGTTATTAGCTCCCTCAAGCATTTCATCAAGCTTGGTATGATGAGACATCTTAACTTAGAACCTCAAATGGAAATACAAAATATTTAGATCTTACCAGGTCAAGATGTCGGATCTCAATTTGGAGCTAGAATTCTGCAGTGCCAGTTCAGGAGCATATTAGGATTTTTATTTTTCGGAGTTCTGTCCAACCAAATGATTTGATCTTGATCTCTAAACTTTGATTTTGAGGAGGAGATCAATCCAGGACTAGGCTCACTAAAAAATTCCACTTTTGTGGAAAGCCCTAATTTTTGGCAGTAGTGTTGGGTCCAAAACTAAAAAACCTCAGAATTGGATTCTGCTTCGACAGAAAGATGCGCCCTAGGGAGGAGAGTTATTACAACCTTCTTTTGCTGAAAATATGTGGAGAGAGATACACAAAGTAGGAATCCCTAGTTCCCGCAGCTGCATAGTGTCCTCTTCTCAGGTTAGCTCTGATACCATGTTAGATTTTTATCATTAAGCTAGCAATACATTAGGATCTTTAACTGAGAGAATAACAAGCACAACAATCAAACACAAGAGACACTGAACACAGTGTTTATCCTCAGGGAAACCATAAATGGAGAAAACCCTGCAACTTCCTCAGAGATGGAATCAACACCAAAATTAAAACCCCAAAACAGTAAGATGATCTCCCGATAGCAGTAACCTCTTTCTTCCTTGCCCTAGTGTCTTCTTCTTCCTTAGTTATGCACTACAACTAAGTGTGAGTGAGTGTGTTATAAATAGAGAGGCTAGCTCTCTATTTATACTAATTCTCGACTTGACTAAACCCAACTAGGGCTGACTTCTCTAGGAGAGTCTAATAACCCTAGTGACCCGAAACTGTGGGGACTTTAACCCTTGACCAATAGGAGGGTTACCCACAAATACTTGACATGACTTGTTTACATTATAGAACCTCCTGATAGGAACATCGGGGCATGACATGACTCAAGTACATTACAAATACATCCCAGAATAAACATCGGGTTACAATACATAAGAAATACAAGTGAATACATTCTGAAATTACAATTACATCAACATAATGATTCAATACTCCCTTAGGAATGTGAAGAGGACCTTCAGGCTTGTCACTAGGATTTTCAATACGCAAAGAGCTCTCAGGTGGAGCAGGTCTTTTCCCTAGGTCAGGTTGTGATGTACCATAATCCTTAGAACGTGTCACAACATTTTTGGCAGATATCATGTTGATGTAACCATGGACACTAACGATGTCCAATGGATTCAGAGTCCCACCAGAAGCACTACTAGGGTCCATGGTTCTTGAGTTCATATTCTGGATTTGTGGTAAAGGATTTGTCAACACAACTGGGATTTGTGTGATGAAATTCGTGGCATATTCTATCCGAGGGCACAAGTGAGTGAGGTGATCATCCCTGCAAAGCTTGCAAGGAAATTTAACCTTACATTTAGGCTTCTTGTCCCCCTATCATTATTGTTGTTCTTGTCATTATTAGCATTTTCATTCATATTCCCACCCTTTTGATTGTTTTTACCTTTCTTCTTATTTCGTCCAGGTTGTTGGTTACCTTTCTGGTTCGACAATTGCACTGAAAGTACATCTATCATTTGGGTAGGATGAGATGAAGTTGTAGCTTGTCCCGACGTAGGACGGTTAATAGACAAGTTATTCATTTGATTTGCAACCAAATCTGTAGGTTTAGCACTTGTAGAGCCAATAATGTCATTGGCATGTGTCCCAATTTTGAACTTAGGGCTGAAATTAGATCTAGGTGTGTTCGGTATGATCTCATATAAGAGCCCAGATTGAGCATAAATCAAATCTAACTCATGACCTCGAAAAATAGTTTGTTTCTCATTCTGCACTCCGGATGGAAACATCCTTTGCTATGTAAGGAAATAAAGACTTGAGGAACCACTCCAAAAGGAACTCCGGTGGAATGAAGGATTTAATCAATATATTTCATCTACGCCACTCTTGAATGTGATCAAAGATATGGGTGGCTTTGTCCTGCTGAACTATCGACAAGATTTCAGTACTAACATCGTAACACACTGGTAGCTGAAAGTGATTGAAAAAAGTGATAGATAAGTCATTAAAAGTGATATAATTCCCCTCAGGAAACTCTATATACCACTTCGCCGCAGAACCCATGAGGGTGCGTTGAAATAGCATTAAATGAACCGAATCATGATTCAATGAGTTCAAAGATCACCACAGGTGGAAATTCATGAGGTGCTCACCCGAGTCTTCACTAGTATTAACTTCGAACTTGGGAATGTCTGAAGGAAGCTTGGCAGGAACGACCGACAATGTCGGGTCATGAGATACCACGTCATTAGTCAATGTCCACAAGTCACGTAAATTCAACGCTGCAAGGAAAGGGAGCCTAGGTTTATCCATCTGATTCCATGCTCCTTAATAAGGTTGGTTCATATAGGTCTGATTATTATAAACACCATGGCCTTGGCCAGTGGGATAGTAACCTCCTCCCATTTGACCCATATAGGGCTGCCTGGAGATATTGTAATTTGGAGTACCTTGAGGTCGGGGTGCTACGAAGCCATAGTTAGGAGTTGATACCCGGACCCATAAGGTGTATAATTTTGTCCATAAGACGCTCCATAAGATGGTCCATAAGACTTTCCATAAGATGGTACATACCATGTTTACATGTAAGGAGGCACATAGCCTTGTGACATTATGGTGTGAGCAGACGTGGGACGAACAAGGCTAATAGTAGAACTCCAGCCTGAAGGACCATGTGAGTTAGGAGGAAGATGTGTCATCAAAAATTCATTTGAAGGAAATAGTGTTGAAGACGATGGAACATGGGAAGTGATGTAACTTGTGCCCCTAATATTCACATGTCTAGGATTAGTTCCACGAACAAGAACACCAGTGCTAGGCATAGGATCTATGTGTGAAGGTCCTCCCACCGTAGGGATGGAAGGTGCAATATGACTACTACTACCAAACCTCTCTTTTTGGAAAGGAATGGAAGTGCCCCCAGGAAGAGCACCAGGGTCAACACTCAATCCGACATTGTGTGTCGGATATATCTCAGGAAGGTCTGGCATGCCATACCTAACTATGCTAGTGCTATTGGGTGTATGGTGAGTCTCACTGCTCAGATTATGTGACAAATACCAACGGTCTACATTTATGTAGTATGAAAATTGTGATAAATATTCATGTAATGCACTGGGAACATGGTGGCCCGACCCTATCGGCATCCCATATGTGCTCGAAGGTTCAACCTCCCACGCGGGAGGTGGAGAAGTGAGACGGTCTGGGATATCAGACCCATGGTGACTCATGGTGAGATCTGTGTGTGAATCAAAGTGAGTATTAGTCTGCCTGGACTATCTGGTTCTCTCTCCCAAAGGAGGAGGATACATAGAAGGCAGAAGCCCTGCTAAACGATAAGAACGGCGCGGTTTTGTACCCAAATCCACTATGACTCAACAAAAAGAAAAAGACTCAATATAGGTACGCAACGCTGAGCAATCTAGTGTACACAGAGAACACTCCTAAGAAAATATACAACCAAAATACAAGAAAACCAAGGGGAGGATATGTGATCTCCCGAATGCATGAGGTATGTCTCTCCTAGGAGAGGCTTGAGACTCCCATACATTACAAGCGGAGGTATGTAACCAATTATAGTGGCCCTCAGCTTCAACACATAAAGTGACTATGTTGTCTGACCCCTACCTGGCCAGGACACCTACAGAATAATCTCTGCAAGTACCCCCTGCGATACCTAGGTAAGGAAACTAAGGTCACCCCTATATAACCAATGCTCAAATGGACAGTCGTAGGAGGGATCAACCGTATGGGAAAGGTAGCAAAGCTAGAAGCTCGAAAGCACCAACTAGTACCTCAAAATCCCCCAGATACGAATACGATCCTGGAAATATCTCTCGCGCTCACAGAAAGTGACCAAGGGCTATCCCAATCACAATCGTGTACACTTCCTCGTGCTTGACCCATGTGTAAGAGGAGCTTCCTGAGAAACACTAATTATACCAAGGATTTCTCTCTCTCACCTGGATAGACACCTACTTGTTGTGTTTAGTAGTCTTGGAGAATTGACTCACAATGAACTATTCCAAGACTCTAAATCCTAATCTTGTTGGTGAACCCTATAAAAGAAAAATGTATAGTTCATTTTAATTAAGCTTTTATTTTAATGGCTATGATTACTCAAAGTGAAATGGTCGTGCAACTAATGATATTGTGACTCAACAGTGAAAATGTGCACACCTAACAAACAATGCCAAGTGCAATTTTGTTGAATGAAAAACATGGTATGCCACTACATGAGATGCAATTTGTTCCTTCAAATGAAAATGCGATCATTCCTATATTAAAACCTGGCTATAATTTCAATAAGCAAACCTAATGAAAATACCATGCAAGTGCAAAAATGAAAGAATGCATAAGTATGCAAAAGAAAAATATTTTTATATTTTTTTGAAATAAATGAGATGTAAAAGCAGCGAAAAGACTCTACCACTCAGACCCTGCAACCACTCACAGACAGCAGCCAAGAAAGGAACCAAGATAAAAGAGACCTAATGTACTAATCCCAAAACAAAAAAGGAAGAAATGAATGATAAGAACAAAATCTAATTAAAATAAATAAAAAAGGGTCTCTGGTCAAAAACAGAGGCTGTATACAAACACCAACAACACCCAAGAAGACTCAGCAATCATCAAAACTCGCCCATCAAAACTCAATCTTCCAAATAAAGCTCAAAACAAAAGCATACGTGATTGTTCACAGTAAACCTGCGTACATACGTGGGAATTCAAGATAAAACAACGTGTATACGCAGTTGTGAAGAAAATACTCACGTATAGGAAGGAAAAGAGGGAAAAATGATAAGCCAAGGTCAAATTACTCCTATAGGACACTATTGGGAAAACATACCTCCAGACCCGACACAAAAATAGAGAAATAAAGAGAAATTCAAGTACATTGTATACCCAATTCCCAAAGAAAAAACAACTAGGAACCTTCCCAGCGTAGTCACCAATTCTGTTACGGAGAGAAACTTCATATCGCTTGGGGGTACCACAACAGACAGTATGACACCAGAAATCAATCCTTTCCAATTTGCAAGAACAATAATCAAATCTTACACTAAGGGATATAGAATCATACCTTATTCCGGACGGTTGAAGTAGATCCTTGTTGATATTTTCCAATGCAATTGCACTCACAATTTGCTCTCAACAACAGCAAACAAAGAAAGCATGAAATATATAAATGTGTTATAGCTACTCTAAGCTAGCATATATAATCAATCATGTATAACCAAGTAAACACATCCATGGATTCAATATTCATATTTAAAATGAAAATGTATTGGACAGGAAAATATATTTCTATTAATAAAACAAAGATATAATAGTGACAAACTTTGTCGACACTTCTGCGAACCGGAGAAATCAAGTCCTCCACCTAGGCCTCCACTTCAATCCTTCATCTCTCGATAGCAAGCTCACAAAGAAAAGGAAAGCTTGGGAATAAAACTATGTGCTCCAAGGGACAAAGGGATGCAGACTCAAGTATAAGAAAAACTGAGGCAACAATGGACTATAGTCTCCTTACTCTTCAATTTCTCCCCCTTCAATCTATCCAAGAGGCTAAATATATAGCACTCCAAAGAGGTAATGGAGGTTCATGTCTGAGCGTTCTCAAGGCATATGGAAGGCCAAGAGACAAGATATTCGGACTCATATGAGGAAAACTCCAAAAATATTTGTCTTAATGCACACATCCTGATGTATGCGGGTTTGAGATCAAAAGATGCGTATACACGCGATTATGGATTTAAAATTCGTGTATAGGTATAAACATGTGATTTTTGGGAATGATCTTGGAACATCAAAGTGTAATATAAGTCCATGGGGTCCAAAGAGTGTGCAGAGGGACATGGAAGGCCATAAATATGTGATCTACTAGGTGTGGTAAAATAAGCTATTACAAACATATTGGCACCTTCTTGCACCATTGATAGGCCTCTTTTATGGGAATGCAAAATACATTGCTACTCTTACGTTCATCGTTTCTTATGATAATGCTCATTTCTTTGGAGAAGATATGTTCTTATGATAATATAGTTGGGTCACCATAATTCAATGAATGTTGGAAATACCTACATATAATACTCACCCTCTTGCATTTCACATTATAGTTGGATGGGAAAATGAAGTCATTCAAGACAGAACTTCCTCTTTTTCAAATTCCATTAAAATTTGCACACATAATTCCTCTAAAAAAAAATGCTTCTATAGGATGCAAAAGAAATGGAGCACTCTGTAGCTTTGAATTACTAGATTTAGACACAATTCTAAAAAATGAAACAGCATAGAAGTTTCATGTGGAAAACCTATATTCTTGAAAATAACAAATAGTATAAATGCTTCTTAGCAGTACTTGATTTCGTGAGTTGTGAGATATACTTGTTTCACTGGAATACATTCTTATTTTGGGAAAGGTTCTTCTTGATGAGAATGAAGCTCCACTAGAAGATTGACCAGGTTCCCCCTCCTTTAAGTCATAGAGTATATGTCATTGATATACTTTTTGTTAATTTTGTAAGTTGTATTATAAGTCTTATAAATTTCACCAGGGACTTTGATAGGATTAGGTGGCATAATTTCTCTATAGGTAGTATTTGTTAAAGTATTGTAACTTCTGAAGATATTCTATTGTACTTTTGGTGTATTCTCCTTCAGAGATGTTATTCCTCCATTTGGAGATGTCCTTGATGTTATTGGTCATGTAAAAGTCATGAGGAAAACCCTCCATTGTGAGTTGGGGCAATATTACCCACAAAAGTAATATATAAAATGCATTTTGAGTCTCCCAAGGTAGTTCGGACATAATTAGGGAACTTGGACGACCTAGTTAGTTACTTGAGGCACTCACCTAATGAATATAAATAGGTGAGGTTCCTCTCTAATTCTCACACATCTTACACTCAAGTATTGTGTTGGAGAGAGAGAGAGAGAGAGAGAGAGAGAGAGAGAGAGAGAGAGAGAGAGAGAGAGAGAGAGAGNTGGAAGATGAGAAAATATTCTTGTTGCTAGGGTTTTACACTGTACTTGGTAGAACTCTATACTGAGGAATTTTTGCGTGGTTTTCTCCCTTGTGGTTTCCCCGAGGAAAATCTTTGTGTTCTCTTGTATTGTTGCACTTATCTTTCTTTTAGTGATCCTTTGCTTATGGCTATGATTTTATGATGTTAAATGTTTTTATATATTTTATAATGATTAAAAATATAACATGGTATTAGATCCACCCTGAAAGAAGTCTTTTTGCAGTCGAAACACCGCTACAACTACAACTACTAAAGATTAGGGTTTCATGCTTGAAAACCCGAGAATACAAAAACTAGTCATGTTGGTAATCTCGCTATATATCGATATTGGAGAAGGTTCAGGAGTTTAAACTTTGACATGCCAAATATAAAATATTAATCTACTATGTGTAAAATTTTCAGCCTCACATTCTCTATAATATAGGAGATACGATCCCTCTAACGCAGGGTTCTAGCCTCTCCCAGAATTCATCCTTAAACAGTCGACCTAGGGAGAATTGCTATATCTCGGGATAGGAAGGTACAAAAGAAATTTTACAAGATGTTATAGATAGGGAGCAGATTTTTTTTTCTATTGTAAAAGTTTCATACCCCGAAGGTGAAACAGTGACACATGGAAGTTTGTACAAGTTCGATATTCTAAATAATACTGAAATAAGTCACCTTGGGAAACTTCGCATAAGTCCCACCCAATGAATCCAATTCTTCTCTAACCTATGGGGTTGGAAATAAGACAAACCATAATACCTCAGGATAAATTTTAAAACCTTGAGGAGATGAAAATTCATAGCTATAGCAGAAACAAGATCAGTCAATTCTACAGAAGAAACCAGAGAAAAACTAGGGCTTCATGTTCCGGACACTTCCCTCCACCAATCATTTGAAGAAGGAGGACCATAAAATTATCCCTAGGAGGACGCATGTCTCTAAGTAATAATTTTCTCATTTTGTGGACTTTCAATTTTTTACCTAACGTTGTTGCCGGAGAAAACTAGGGCATCCAATATTTTGCAATTTTGTCCACAGTTTTCAGAAAATAAGTATGTTGCTCAGCTCGCCTTGAGGAGGTGCATATTTCTATCCAATCAGATATTAAAGATACCTAAGTTGAAAAATTAGGGATTCTCTATCAAACCTTAGGTCCACCAGAAGCAGTCTTCCAAAATATCCCTCAAGTAAGCATCAAGTTGAAGAAATATCACTAATAAGTTCCATCCTCTCTATTTCCATTTGAGGTTCTCATGTTTATCATGATGAAAAATAGTACCAAGCTTTAGGAAAAGA
Source organism: Pseudotsuga menziesii (assembly GCA_001517045.1). Taxonomy (NCBI): domain Eukaryota; kingdom Viridiplantae; phylum Streptophyta; class Pinopsida; order Pinales; family Pinaceae; genus Pseudotsuga; species Pseudotsuga menziesii. The sequence goes on from LPNX010885810.1 coordinate 358,634, forward strand.
TTGAAAGAGTCAAGAACTTCGAAGCATGGAATCAAAGAGTGCTTATCATAATTGAAGAAGCATTCCATGAAGAAATATGTCAAAGAAGAAGTTGCATATCCAGATGGAGATGAAATCGAAGCAAAGAAAAAGGACCTAGTAAAACCAAAGATGAGCATTTTCGTCTCCATTGGACCTCACGTGTATCATCCTTGAAGACTCACAAGGATATGTTCAATGCAATGAACAACATGTACAAAGATAACCTTCAGAACTCAACTCAAGGATGTGAAGGTGCAATGTCAGAAAACATTCAATTATTACTTCACAAGAAGATCTCATATCAAGGAGCAATTAGAATTCGTTGAAGACAATGTCAAAGAAGAAGAAGCATAAATTACAATTTTGAATGGTCTTCCAAATTCAATCAAGAGAGTTGTTCTAGTAGGAAGATCACATATGGAGGAATGCACAATTGATTAATGGAAAAATAAGAAGAGATTACAATCAATCCCTAACAACTTATGTCAAGCAGAGAAAGAACAAGAAAGAATAACATTATCACCAAGAATAAAAGGACATCTCATAACTCAATAGCCCAGTTGTGATGAATGGAAGGATGATATGATATAGAAGTACTAGTCGATAATACAGAATGATCATTGGGTATGAGTTCAATACATGAAGGGAAATTTTATGAACTCTTTCAAATAGATCTACAAGATCAAGTATACCCAAAATCAAAGTATCAAAAGATACAAAGCAAGGTTCGTGGTTTCTATCAGAAAGAGAGACTCAACAAGACACTACTCTAGGGGCTATACACATCTCTTCAATAGTAGATATTACACTAGATAGTTGGTGTAATCAAAGTAGAAGAACAGATCGAGCAACCTATATGGTTTAAGACTCTCTAGGCATAGAAGGATTGGTTCAAGCTTAGTAGTCACCCATGGGATAGCACATACAGTTACATGAGGAGATTTAGGATAAACTAAAGTGATGTAGATCCCAACCTTTACTACAAGTTTGAATATAGGATCCTAGATTGAGCAACCTATATTGATGTGGCAAGTTCAATATTTTTCATATTGATATTGATACGGAAAGATCAGTATTTTCATACTGGTGTTGATGTGGAAGGTTTATTATTTCTATACTGATGTTAATAAGACAGTTTCAGTATTTATATACTAATGATGATGATGAGGTAGTTTCAGTATTTCTATATTGATGTTGATAAGATAGTTTCAGTATTTCTTTACTGATGATGGTGAGGTAATTTTAGTATTTCTATATTGATTTTGAGGATGATTTTGCTTCGGCATTTGTATGTTGATGTTGATGATGTGGTTATGGTCCCAACACCTTGTGTTGATGATGCCGATATGGTTATGGTCCTAGCACACTGTGCTCATAATGTTGACATGGTTGAAGTCACAACACTTTGTGTTGATAATGATGATGTTGTTTCAACATTTTTATGTTGGTGATGATGATGATGTTCCAACATCTCTATGTTGATAATGCAGACGATGATCTAGAATTTATTGATGATGTTCCTTTAGCACTAACATGCTAATGATGTTGTTGTTTTTTCAGTATTTACATACTGATGATGCAGATGTTGATGTTTCTATATTTACATGCTAATGATGCAGATGATGATGTTTCAGTATTTACATACTCATGATGCAGATGATGATGTTTCAGTCTTTACATATTGATGTTGCAGATAAGGTTTCAGTATTCACATATTGATCTTGAAGAAGAAGATCCAGTATTCACATACTAATGTGGCAGAAGCAGATTTGGTATTCACATACTGATATTACAGACGAAAGTTCATAAGATTATTTAGTATTGGCATATTGATGTTGCAGAAGAAGATTCAGTATTCACATATTGATGTGGCAGAAGAAGATTCAGTATTCACATACTAATGTTACATAAGAAGGTTCAAAAGGTGATTCAGTATTCACATACTGATGTGGCAGAAGATGATTTAGTATACAAATACTGGTGTTACAGAAGAAGGTTCGGTATTCAGAAGATGATTCAGTATCCACATACTAATATTGCAGAAGATGATACAATATCTAGAAGATGATCCAGTGCTCACATAATATTATTTAGTATCCACATACTAATGTTGCGGAAGATGATCCAGTACTCATAGATGATTCTGTACTTACATATTGAGGTTGCAGAAGATGATCCAATACTCATAGAAGATGATTCAAGATGATCCAGTATTATGATATTGAGATTGATGATGAAGATGCATGATGTTGTTCCAAAACTTCCTATGACATATAGAGATTCACCAATCAGATGTACAGTTGTGATGATGGTTGTTGTTGATTTAGAATCCCTTCCTAGTTAAGAGGGAGTGTTAAAGTACTGTAAATTCAGAAGATATTATATTGTAATTTTGGTGTATTATCCTTTGGAGATGTTATTCCTCCATTTGGAGATGTCCTTGATGTAATTGGTCATGTAAAAGTCATGAGGAAAACCCTGCATTGAAATTTGGGGAAATAGTACCCAAAAAAGTAATATATAAAATGTATTTTGATTCTCCCAAGGTAGTTAGGACCTAATTAGGGAACTGTGATGACCTAGTTAGTTAGTTGAGGCACTCACCTAATGCATATAAATTTTGATGTATATGTAAATTCGGAATGTATTCTTCTATGTATCTTATGTATTGTAACCCGATGCTTATTCCAGGATGTTTCTATTATGTATTTGAGTCATGTTGTCATGCCCCGATGTTCCGATCGGGAGGATTAATAATGTAAACAAGTCTTGTCAAGTCATTAGGTAAGTCCCCACAGTTTTGGGGCACTTGAGTTATTATACACTAATTAAGGTGTAGGCTCGAGTAGTAATTGTTAGGTTGAGCCTACGTGTGAAAATGCAATTCAAGTGAACATATGAATATAAATAGAGAGTGAGAGTCTCTCTATTTATCACTTGTGAAATACATCACTTGATCTCTCAAGTGTGGCGCACTAGTGGAGAAGGAAATATACTGGGACAAGAAGACTACTGCTGTTGGAGTGCATCTTTCTGTTTTGGGGTTTTACATCTTGTGGTGATACTATCTTAGAGGAATTTGTGGGGTTTTCTCCATTTATGGTTTCCCCGATCAAAACTCTTTGTGTCTCTTGTCTCTTGTGATGTGCTTATGTTATTGTTGTGCTTGTTATTCTCTCAGTGAAAAGATCCTAACATAATGCTAGCTTAAATGTTGAAAAACTAACATGGTATCAGAGCTAACCTGAGAAGAAGACATTGTGCAGCTATAGGAACTAGGGCTTCCTATTTTTTGGATCTTCCTCCACATATTTTCAGCAAAAGTATGCTAGGATGACTCTCCATTGAAGGGTACATCTTTCTGTCGATGCAGAATTCAATTTCAAGCATTTTCAGTTTCGATGTGGAAATTAGGGATTTCTACAGAAGAGGAATTTTTGAGTGAGACCAGCATAGGATTTTTCTCCTCATCAAAACCGAATTTTAGAGACTTGGATCAAGAAATTTGGTTGGGTGAAACTTCGGGAAATTCAAACCCTAGTTTGACCCTGAGCTAGGAGAAACCCTAAATACTAAAACTGCTACGTTTTGGTACAGTCGCTATATTCTGATATTGGAGAAGTCTCAAAAGGTGAACATTGCAGGGGCTGAAGATAAAATCTTGATGAACACGGTGTCTAAAAATCAGCCTCTGATTCGCTATATTCTGGGAGATAAGATCTCTCAAAGTTAGGGTTCCAGCCTCTTCCAGAAATCATCCATAAATAGGACACCTGGGGATAATTGCAATATCTTGGGCCACAGAGGTCCAAATGGAATTTATGAATATGTTACAGAAAGGGCACAGACTGTAACTTCGGTGGTCTGAATATCAGACTCAGAAGATGAACCAGTGACACATGGAATTCCGTACAACTTCACATTTCTGAACAGTTCTATAACAGGTCACCTTGGGAAAAAGATAATAAATCCCAAATGGTGAAACCAATTCTGATGAAACCTATGGTGTTGGATCAGGGACATGCGAGGTTACCTCGGTACAAAATTTCAGACACAGAGGATTAGTAAGTTCGGAGATATCATAGAAACAGTAACAGGAATTTCTGCAGAAGAAATTGGAAATCTAGGGCTTCCTGTTCCGAGAGCTTCCCTCCACTGTTTTCAGAAAAGGAGTACATTGGAAAGATCCATTTGAAGATATCTATATGTCTATACAATTAGTTTTGAAAGATTCCAAGTTTTGAAAATTAGGTTTTCTGTGACAAACCCTAGATCAGCCAGCTCCGGAACAAGGACGGACACCTCAAATCGGTAAGATCTAATCCTTTGCTATTTCCATTTGAGGTTCTCATTTCAATATGATCTATCACAACAGCTTGATGATAAGCTTGGTGAAGTTGAAAACTTCCAAGCATAGAAGTATTTTATCTCTCTGAAGAAAATGGATTGGACACCTACATGAGTATAGAGGTTCCAGTTTCAGAGGGAGACGAGGCCAAAGAAGACATCATGCTCATGCTGCAGAGGATGATGAACCATTCAGAAAGAGATCCAGATATGAAAGTGAAGATTCTTCAAGCAAGGATGAATATGTTCTGATATGAGCTCTCACAGGTAACATTACTCATGGAAGTGATGATTGGATTATAGATAGTGGGGCTTCCAAACATATGACGGGATTCAAGGAATCCTTTGCAAGATTGTCATAACATGAATCACCTCACAAGGTGAAACTAGGAGATGACTACCAATATCCAATAAAAGGTAGTGGGGAATCTTCATACAAGCTAGACTCTGGTAAGTCTCTAATAATGAAATAAGTATTGTTTGTTCCAGGACTCAAGAAGAACCTTCTCTCCATTTCAGCATTGATGCAAAAGGAATGCGGGTTGCATTCATAGATGGCCAAGTCATCATGTGGCCAAAAGGAAAGATTATCGATGATGCGGTAGTGATTGGAGAACAAGAAGGAGGCTTGTACAAATTGAAGGGCCATTCAGAACAAGCCTTGATCCATGACACAGTAGAGCCAAATGAGCTTTGGCATAGAAGGCTTGCACATGTGCATTACAGAGCACTACCTATTGCAAGCAAAGTTGTTGAAGGTCTTCCAGAATTTCAAGCTATTTGAAGGGAAGAACAAAAATCAAAATATGACCTAAAGAAACCAGTTGAAGAATGTGAAGATCTAGAATGCAGAGACCATGCAGTCATAAGAGTCTCTCAAATCAAAGAACAACTTGAAGTGGTAAAAGAAAAAGTGAAGAATGCAGAAGTGATGATGGCCACCTAGAATGGCCTCCCAGTATCGTGGAATTCATTCATTCAAGGAATGTGTTCCAGAAGGAAGTGATTACTTTCAGCAGACTCCGTGAAGAAGAAGAAGCTTGAATCATAAGAAGAGAAGAGAAGATGGGAGCAATTGAAGATCAAGCTCTCACCTTCCAAAGAAGATCCCTCAAGCAATGAGGAATATGAAGAACTCAACTTTTGAAGAACTTCTTATCCACCTTAACATTTGGATAAGAAATGATGCTATCATGAATGAAGAAGACAATCAAGCTGAAGGCTCAAGAAGGAGTATACCCACGAAACAAATAAAGATAAGTATTCAATTGTCATTTCATGATATTTTTTTGTTATGCATTTGTTTATATTTAGTTATTGTATTATGCATGATAGGATTTTTGCATTAATGACAGTATACTACTAATATGCATGTGATGGGTAAGTAGCTCATGGTGCTATACAAATTCTCCATTCCTACTTATCTAGAATGAAACCTTCGATGCTGACATATTGGATTAGTGCACAATCTCAATGTTGTCCTGGTAGAGATGGAAGGAATCTAGAAAGTTTCAGTGAGATATGGATGAATGTTGTATTGGCTAAAGTAGTTGCATGATCATATATTTATGCATAAGAACTTGCCAGTATAAATATTCCTTATGAAATGTTCTAACCATACAAATGCATTTGACTTGTAGGAAAGATCGCATACATAATCGCCTACAAGCAAAGAAGAATGAAGACTTGTTCCGAAGAACAAGAGACGACATTTCAAGACAAAGAATAATATGATGAATGCAGTGACATCATTGATGCAAAACCTTCCATCCATGAAAAAGTAACTAAGAAGAAATGGAAGACCAGTTCAAGAAGAATGATGTCAGGGCGTAGTATCGAGGCCTGAAGAGAAGTTCATAGTTCCATCATGCAGTAGATGGAAACATCGTAGGATACAAAGAAAGATTCGTAGCACGAGGCTTCTCACGAAAAGAAGGCCTAGACTACGAAGAGACAATTGCAGCCAGTAAGAGATTAAACACATACATGATGAGATTAATGAAGATATTAACCTTTGCTACAAGGTTGAAGATGCAAGTCTATACACTAGATGGTCACGGAGAATATTAGTAGCATAGGAAGCTACTTGTCACTCCGGTACAGAATGTTTTCAGTGCATAGAGCACAGAAGACAGAGGGAGTATGATGCTTCGCTTCAGAGGGAGTGACTATAGAAGATCTAAGGTTCGACATGGTATGACAGGATGGGTAGATTACTGATGAATCTAGGCTTTACTGAGAGTAAAGCAGATTCCAACCTTTGCTTCAAGGTTGAAGGCGGAAGACCAGTGATGCTCCTGTTTTGTGTCGATGCACTATTGTTCTAGGCATGGAGGTGTGGCAGAGTGTGAATGGAATCTTCCTTGGATAAGGGAAGTATGCAGTAGAGATCCTGAAGAGGTTTGGGATGATGGAATGCAAGGCTATGGCTACACCCATGGCATCGAACCTGAAGCTATTGAGTGATGCTTCATCAGAGACGGTTGATGCTACGATGTATCGTCAGATGATTGGGTCATTGATGTACCTGACGAACACGAGACCAGATATTTCCTTTGCTGTGAACACCTTGAGACAGTACCTGACAGATCCGAGAAGTGTTCACTTGATGGCTGCAAAGCATATTCTGAGGTACCTGAAGGGTACAGTTGATTATGGGCTCAAGTACGATGCGAATC
>LPNX010885810.1:365927-412704 GCA_001517045.1 Pseudotsuga menziesii
GTTCAGCTAGTCGTGAGGCAGTATGGCTGCGGAAGCTACTGTCTGATATATTTGATCTCCAGTTGTATGCTACTTGTATACATTGTGACAACCAGAGTTGCGTGAAGTTGTCAGAGAATCCAGTGTTCCATGACAAGTCAAAGCATATCGAGATCAAGTATCACTATATTAGGGATATGGTGTAGAGAGGAGTAGTGAAGCTCCAGTATGTTGCGAAGGAGGAACAGATAGCTAATGTATTGATGAAGCCATTGGCTAGGCTGAAGTTCGAGTACTTCAGAGAGAGACTTGGTGTTCTCTAGATCGAGGTTCCTTCCAAGAGAAAGTGATGAGACCCATAGCCATTCTGACATGGTGAGAGGATTGGTTCCTTCCATGGTCAGTTGTAAGGGCTGAGCCATTCTATCATGGTGAGAGGATTCAGTTCCTTCCATGTCAGATATGAGTGCTAGAGATCCAAAGCCATTCTGACAATCAAGTCAGATGTAAGGGCTGAGCCATTCTGTCATGGTGAGAGGATTCAGTTCCTTCCATGTCAGATATGAGTGCTGAATACCATTCTAGGAATGGAGGCACCTGGTCAATTACCAGGAACACTCAGTCAGGGACTGAGAGAGCCATTCTGATGAGTAGGTTAGATATAAGGGATGTGTCATTCTGGTCATGGCTAAAGGATTGAGTTCCTCCCATGACAGATGTGAGTGCTGGCCATTCTGTCGAGCAGGTTAGATTTAAGGGCAAATGCCACTCTCAGGGAGAGTGGAGGCGCCTGGTCCGTTACCAGGTAGCTCAGTCAGGTACTGGGGGCCATTCTGACGAGGGTGTAGGATTCAGTTCCTGCCAGGTCAGATGTGAGTGCATGCCCTTCTGACGAGTAGGTCAGATGTAAGTGCAGAAATCTTTCTTCATTGTGGCGGATGTGGTTCCAACCTGGGTGAAAAGAGCATAGTTCTTTCATCATTGTGGCGGATGTGGTTCCATCCTGTTTGAAAGTCTTCCATCATTGTGGCGGATGTGGTTCCAGCCTGGGTGAAAAGAACAGGGTTCTTTCATCATTGTGGCGGATGTGGTTCCATCCTGGATGGATGTGATGCCCTTCTGATGAGTAGGTCAGATGTAAGTGCAGAGCCATTTCACAGATGGTAGTTGTTGTTCCTACCATGCTGGTGAATGTGAGTGTTGGGCCTTTCTGATGTGATTGTAGTTTACTACATGATCAGATGTGAGTGCTGGGCGTGCCTTTCTGACGAGCAGGTTAGATGTAAGTGCTAGGCGAAGACCTACCTGGTGGCTAGGCCTACAACCAGGATGAAAAAGGGCTGGCTCTGTAGAACTTCCTATGACGAGATAGTACACACATGATGATGACCAGAGGAGATCCATATCGAGCTATGATCTAGATCCAGTTATGATGACTCCAGGAGATCCAGATCGAGTGATGATCCAGATCCAGCAGTGATGATCCAGATCTAGATCGAGTGATGATCTAGATCCTGTAGTGATGTTCCATGATGATCCAGATCGAGTGATGATCCAGATCCAGCAGTGATGATCCAGATCTAGATCGATTGATGATCTAGATCCTGTGGTGATGTTCCATGATGATCCATATCGAGTGATGATCCAGATCCAGTGATGATGTGCTATGATGATCCAGATCGAGTGATGATCCAGATCCAGTGATGATGTGCTATGATGATGACTTGAAGATGAAGATGACTTGAAGACAAAGATGACTTGAAGACGAAGATGTTCCAGTTGATACAAAGAAGAAGACCAGTGCTGAAAATCATGTCGAAAGAATACCTTCCTAGTTAAGAGGGAGTGTTGATGTATATGTAACTTCGAAATGTATTCTTCTATGTATCTTATGTATTGTAACCCGATGCTTATTTCGGGATGTTTCTATTATGTATTTGAGTCATTTTGTCATGCCCTGATGTTTCGATCGGGAGGATTAATAATGTAAACAAGTCTTGTCAAGTCATTAGGTAAGTCCCCACAGTTTCGGGGCACTTGAGTTATTATACACTAATTAAGGTGTAGGCTCGAGTAGTAATTGTTAGGTTGAGCCTACGTGTGAAAATGCAATTCAAGTGAACAGATGAATATAAATAGAGAGTGAGAGTCTCTCTATTTATCACTTGTGAAATACATCACTTGCTCTCTCAAGTGTGGCGCACTAGTGGAGAAGGAAATATACTGGGACAAGAAGACTACTGCTGTTGGAGTGCATCTTTCTGTTTTGGGGTTTTACATCTTGTGGTGATACTATCTTAGAGGAAGTTGCGGGGTTTTCTCCATTTATGGTTTCCCCGATCAAAACTGTTTGTGTCTCTTTTCTCTTATGATGTGCTTATGTTATTGCTGTGCTTGTTATTCTCTCAGTGAAAAGATCCTAACATAATGCTAGATTAAATGTTGAAAAACTAACAATAAATAGGTGAGGTGCTTCTCTCATTCTCACACATATTACACTCAAGTATTGCACTGGAGAGAGAGAGAGAGAGAGAGAGAGAGAGAGAGAGATTCTACTATGGAACATGAGCAACTATTCTTGTTGTTGTGGTCCTACACTATACTTGGTCAAATTCTATACTGAGGAAGTTTTGCGGGGTTTCCTCCCTTGTGGTTTCCCTAAGGAAAATATTTGTGCACTCTTTTGTTGATGCACTTGTCTTTCTTTCAGTGATCATTTTCTTATGGATATGATGTTAAATGTTTTTAGATCTTGTATAACCATTAAAAATCTAACAGTCTTATCAAAAGATTTGTGGAAAAACTGGGACTGCAATCTATGTTTTATTGTTTGGTGTCTACTCGCGAGAGGATGTTTTTGTCCTATATATTTGTATATCTGAACACAGTATCAATGTTTTTTTTTAATTAATAGAAATTTTCCTATCGTACTTACCCAAAAAAACAATCTATTAGCCATCACATTTAGAGTTGAAAGTACAAGATATATGATCCATATGTAGTGTTGTTTAAATCTATATATTCGTTGGTTGAGTTGACTTATCATACACTAATTGTAGGTTGTAAAGTACTATAGAAAAATGCACTCGATATTTATAGAATATGCCATGCATCCAAGTCCAAAAACAAAATCTCAAACCAGTAGACATGACATCCCAAAGGGATCCTTCACCTTTGAGAGCGTTTTTTAGAACTAATAATTGGTCTTGAGGCCTTAAGCAAGATCAATAAATGAAACTCAATAAATATTGGAGATAAAAGGTACCTTATGAGCAGCAAGGGCCTTGACAGCCCTTTAGCCACAATATCTTCCTTTAGAGCCTAAGGTCATGTTTTCCTCACCTAACTAATTCTTAAAAACCCTAATTGTTCTCATTTACTCACTTGGAAACTAAATATACTCTTAAAGGTTCATTTTTTGTGGTTTGAGGAATTGTTGTTTGTATTGAATTCCCATAAGCCTCCTTAAGGCCTAAGGAGGTAGGATATCTACTAATGCCATGTCTAAGACCGAAATACCCATACCTAACTTAATTCAAGCCTCACAATGGGATTGGTATCCGCACTTAAAGGACAATATTACTCTTAAGATGACATGCTTGGTGGTTTTGATTTTCTTTGCTAACATTTTATTCTTAGAATATTACTCTAAGGTTAAAGGCCTAAATTTTCTCCCCTAGCCATGTCTAATACCCCACAACCCATACATGGTGCTTGAAACCCTGTAATATAACACATATCTCCTGTTTAATGTAAACGATCCCATACGAGATTCTCTATGGTGGTTTTTAATTTTGTTGATGGCCCTTGAACACTTTAAGTCATATTTAGGGTCTAATGCATGATTTTCCTCCCTTACCATGATTAACGTCACAAGGCCCATACCTAATGCTCAAAAAATCCTAATGACATCAATATCTTGACTAAAAGGCGAAGGATCCCTTAAAAGATAATGTGTGGTGGTTTGATGCATCATTCTTGGACATGGATGCTTATAATCTTTGTTTAAGTCCCAAGCATACACCCCTAGCCATATCTAGGTCCCCAAGATCCAAACCTAATACTCAACAAATCGCTATGAAAAGTGTGATCGCCACTCCTTAGTGAAGGAACCATTGAGGAGGTCATGTGTGGTGGTTTGTGGCATTGTTATTAGCCTTCCATGCCTGGTAGATTCTTTTAGGGCCTCCAACATAAGTTTCCCCACCTAACCATGTCCAGGACCACAAAACCTACACTTGGTGCTCAAAACATCGTAGTGGTGGACATTAATCCTTTCAAAGAGATATCATTACTACATTAGTTTCATACTAATACATCTTCATAGCTTTTATTTTGAAGGAATCATGCTTTGAATTGCTGTGCTTTTCAACAGCAGAGTCACCAATTCCAAGTGGAACATATGACACATAGTAGAAGCTTCACTAAAGATACCTATATTCATAAATCTAGACTGTGCATATGATCAGTTACTGGATACAATGCCTTTAACACTGTTCAAAACCATGGTTGAGTTGTTACATTGAGTGGAAGAATTTTATTAATTTTATTGAGGTCGGTATTATTGTTTCTCGGTAAAATATCCTCTCTCTGTTGGTCATGAAGTGTCTCTGCTAGTGTGGTTGTGTGTCATTATTGGGCATGATTGTGTCTCTACTGGGAATAATTGAGTATCTCTGCTAGTGTTAATGTGTGTCACTACTAGGCATTATTATGTCTCTGTTGCGCATAACTGAGTGTCTTTGTTGGGCATAATTGAGTGTCTCTACTAGTGTGACTATGTGTCACTATTGGGCATGATTTTGTCTCTGTTGGGAATAGCTGAGTGTCTCTAATATCTACAAGATAATTTATTTTTGTTTTAATATCATTAAATGGATTGTATGAATTACATCCATGGACCAAAAATTAATGACTAAAATTAATAATTCCAAGGATTAAATTTCCCAAAAATCATTTGAGTTTACAAGATTGCATTGAGGATTAAGGATTGTTAGTAATTGTTGTTATATGTATGGAACCTGCATATATTTTTGAATCATAATTTCATGGAGCACGTTGTAGAATGCACCAATATCCTTCAGAGCAATGTCTTGTTGGAGAGTTAAATATTGAAATTGTACTATTTAGGTTTTAAGATTTGGTGACTAAGAATAACAAGGCCGAGGAGATATTTATTATACTTTCTGAGTGTTGTTGGTCTCATAACCTCATCATGTCATCTTACGTTATGAGACCAACAACACTCAGAAAGTACAATAAAGATCTCTTTGGCCTTGTTATTTTCAATCACCAAACTCTTAAAACCCTAAATAGTACAATTTCAATCTTTTACTCTCCTACAACACATTGGTGTAAAGGAGATTGGTGCATTCTACAACGTGCTCCATGAGATTCTGATTCAAAAATATATGCAAGTTCCATACATATAACAATAATTACAAACTGGCCTTTGGTTTCTCCATTGAAGTTTTAGTTTGATCCAATGTACATTAGGTGGTGTTCATATGTTTTAAGCGATAATTATACTCTTTATTTTGTTGTCATTCAAAGGGGTTGATTTGTAATGACATGTAATGGTGTTCTAAGTGACATGTTATGTAATATGTGTAACCAGTCAATGTAGATTGTTATTGTATGTTATTGTTCTTAGTTTATATCATTAAATATGTCATATTTCATTCTCAATTTATATTTGTTGTCTTTTGCAGCTTGAACAAGGAAAAAATTTGAATAAAATATCTGATGGTGTCAAAAGTATTTTAGAAGAAGGTGATGAAGAAAGTTTGAAAGAAAGGTGGTTGACAGTGTTAGAAAAAGGTAACATTTTGAGCTTAGTTTTGCAAGACTAGGCTTCATTATCACCTTTTGTGCCTCTAAATATAGTATGCAACTATGCATCATCTCATAACATGGACAGATTTCAACTATTCTTGTCTTTTATATTCATATCCATCTTTTTTCTCAAAGCAACCAATATTTATTTCATCCAAATAATAAAGGAAAAGAAATTGAATTCTATTTATCAAATCTTTTGTGATGGTCCCTATTTCCTTATTTGGAATTCACAGTATGTTGTTGTTGGCCGTACATGTGAGTCTCCTTGACCTATTATTCGGTGGTAACTTGTCGACATTAATAAAATTATATTATCTTATATTCCATGCATAAAGAGACAAAAAATAACATTCCAATATAAGATCCTTAAATTTGTTGTTAAGGAGGTTGGACCCTCAAATGAGGTTTAGGTGATTAGAGATGTAATGCTTGTCATTTTGTAGGATCTATGGTGCATAACCTTTTTTTACATTTGTTCTGGACTGGAATATGTATTTCATTCATTGAGTCCTCTTCATGGGTCCTGTAAGGATTAACCTCATTGGAAAGTCCGTATCATGGAAGCAGGGGGGAAGCCTTTTGTAATATATTCTTGGTTCCCATATGATTTGAAATATTTGGTGCTTATGCACTGTAAAAACCAACACAGTTTTCCAATCCAAAATGTTACTTATACGTTACATGGCAAAGGTCTCTCACTTGTGGGTCAGCTCAGCAATGTTCTTAGCAGAAGGAATTTTATGTTGGATTCTAAAATTTTATTTTGCTCAATGATTAGTCTATCACATAACATCTCTCATGAAATTTAGGATCAAATATTGGTTGTGAAGAAAACATATATACTGATGACTTCAATTTAACCATCTGACTGAGGATGAAAGGTAGTGGAAAACTTAACCTGGTAGCCAAGTAATGACCAAAGTGTTTTCCAAAAGGTGCTGATAAAATGGAAGTCATAGTCAGAAATAATACTACTAGGAAGACAAAAATGTGTCCATTCCTGCGAAAAGAAAAACTCAGTTGTTTGTGTTGCAGAAGTTGTCTTGTGCATGGAATAAAATTTCATTTTTCCTTGTTCCAGAACTTAGTTACAACCATGGTTACGATCTTACCCTAATTAAGATGAAAAAAACCATATAAGTACTGTAATTATGCAAATAATGTGTAAAGTTTACTAATAGGGTATTCATACTAGTAGTTAGTTTTATTCCATAATCAATGGAATTGGGACCTGTAACAGTTAAACCTCATATTATAATAGGTTATTTATTAGACAAACATAGGTGTAATTATGATAGCATAACACGTGATCTTTTATATACCACAACTTCATGCTTATAGCTCTCTACTATTCATGTATGTGCTAAGTAAGTCATGGATCTCAATCATCCTGGAATGAGTACAAGTATCACCATAAGACATAAGGTATTATTACTATAAATCTCATATAAGTTAGTACTTAGTCTATTGTTTTTTCCTTATTCATATAATCCAATTCTCATGCTTTTGCTTAACCTAAACAAGCACATCTATAACAATGGAATGGTGTTTAAGCTAATAAATAGTCTAGGGTAACCAGTAATAACTTACTAATACTTATGCCTAGTTTGTTTGGCACATATGTAACATACCCTTTACACATCTGTAGCACTCTAAGCATATCCTTAATTAAGGTGATAAAATAATTAAAACTTAACACAATATATGTACTAATATAGTAACTCTAATCAGTTATTACTATTGAATCACCTTGTCTACCTAGTGCACTGTGTTTCTCTTAAAACAAAGCATGTTTTTTTTACGCTACACTAGATTAGATATGTACGTTATCTATGTAATCAATAAAGGTGATTCCTAATGTGCTTATTGAGCATAATGTACTTCTATATCATAATTAGTTGCTTGTATTACTATAAGTAAGTATGGGCACCACCAAGTAGTTAGCCACTAGTAAATATGGAGTTGTTATGTTCGTGATTACAATACTCTTTCCCATATTAAAACACACTATTCTAAGATTAGGCAAGCTCATACCCTTTATAGTAAACACTAATGAAGGTTCATTATGGCTTGTACACAATCACACTGATAAACTGGAAGCATGTATTTAATAAGCATAAACATTAAGCAAGTAAGGTAAATCCATTGCATTTATACACATAACTTATTTAGAATCTACAAGGTAATCTATTCGTGTAATATTACGAACATGTAAACAACTATGACAAGCATATTCCATAATAAATCAATGAATTGTAACACTATTTATGAGTGAATCACAAGCTCATATTTAAACACGATCACTTTTATGTACTATAGTGTTCTTATAATTAGTGACAAGTTGAACCAATTGAACTATGATTCATAAAAAACTACGAGTTTACCTCTACTTTATTAGGAAGAGTTATAACCAATCTTTAACCAATATGCATGGATATCATTGGACCAATAATAGAACACTATTATAGCTTCATGTCTACTACTAAAGCAATGGAAACCAAACTCTTTGTAAAATTTCATGCTAGTTTTAGTTAGTTACTCATTTTTGGGGATAACACATGGCGTATCAGCTTAGAACTAATAGTAATGCTTTAGATTGAGTTACTTGAATCTCTATACATATGAGCTATTCATTATGGGAATAAATGGTATGATATTGAATAACGTATAAGCATGATAGCAAGGACCCATGAACCAAGATGATTGAGATAATCTCATGTTTGATCATTGTATGCTTTGATCCCAATCATATGGTAAGCTCACATATTACTCGAGTTACTTAATAATTATTGTGTTCATTAGCTTGAATACATCACTTGTTATCATCAAATCTTTTGTGATGGTCCCTATTTCCTTATTTGGCATTCACAGTTTGTTGTTGCTGGCAGAACTTTTGAGTCTCGTTGATCTATTATTTGGTGGTAACTTGTGTACATTAATAATATTATATTATCTTATATTCCATGCATAAAGAGCCAAAACATAACATTCCAATATAATATCCTTAAATTTGTTGTTAAGGAGGTTGGATCCTCAAATGAGGTTTAGGTGATTAGAGATGCAATGCTTGTCATTTTGTAGGATTTGTGGTGCATAACCAGGGTAATTTTTAGGGGCAAAATTTCACCAATTGGCTATTTTTTGGGTTTTTTTCAAAAAATAAATTCGCTATTTGGTCATTTTTAGTGTCTAATATCGCCTATATTTATATAAAATATTTTTTTATCATAATATTCGCCAAAATTTACACATTTCATTGTTAATTTTATGTTTCATATTTAATATTCTCCTACCTATCTACAAACATGTTTTTTTCAATCCAAAACAAACGCCTAGAATACTAGACTTAAGTATAATATTAGAATCCTAAAAAAATACCCTGTGCATAACCATTTTTTACATTTGTTTTGGACCGCAATATGAAGTTCATTCAGTGAGTCCTCTTCATGGGTCCTGCAAGGATTAACCTAACTGGAAATTTCATATCATGGAAGTAGGGGGCAAGCCTTTTGTAAGATACTCTTGGTTCCCATCTGATTTGACAACTTCGGTGCTTTTGCACTGTAAAAAACAACACAAGTTTCCAATCCAGAATGTTACTTATACGTTACATGACAAAGGTCTCTCACTTGTGGGTCAGTTCAGCAATGTTCTTAGCAAAAGGAATTTTTTGTTGGATTCTAAAAGTTTATTTTGCTCAATAATTAGTCTATCACAGAACATATCTCTAGAAATTTAGGATCAAACACTAGCACATGTGAAATTTTTTCCCACAACAAATCGTTGCTATAGAAATACTTGTCTGTCGCTATAGCGACATATCAAAGGCCAACTTTTCATCAAAAAATTCTCGTATCATTAGCCACACTTCGAATATTTTGTTGCTATAGTGACACCACATCGATAACACGTGGTGATTGTGTCCTATGCTTTGAAAACCTATGGGCGTTGATATAGAGACGTTTACGTGTCGCTAGAGAAACATCCTGGAGGCCTTATAGGGATAGAGGATTGTGGAAAATTTATGCCCCTAAGTCATTATGTGTCGCTAGAGTGACATCTTGTTGTCAGTATAGCGACGCACATTTGTTGAAATAGCAACGTCTTGGAGTCTCTATAGCAACGAAGGACTATTGAAAATTTATGTGCCTAAGTCATAATGCGTCACTAGAGAGACATCTTGTTGTCACTATAACACCGCACATTTGTCAAAATAGCAAAGTCAAGGCATCTCTATAGGGACAATAGTTCATGGAAAATTACAAGTGACTAAGCACTGTTGTATTCCTATAGCAACGTCACTGTGTCGCTATATCAACAAAACGAACATCGCTATAGTGACATTCACTGTGTATGTTTAAAAATATATATATAGAATTCATAGCAAATATTGTATTTCAAATCTAGGCATACCTCTAGGTACTTACAATGATGTTGTTAGGAAATGAGTATTAGAGACTAAAGCTCCTACCTCATACAACTTAGCAAGTGCAATATTTCAGCTCTATGTTATGCTACCTTGGAATATGGAGTTTGAACCATTCCCAGACTAGAAGAAATGACATTATCATTCTCAACATTCTTGACAGACCTTGATTGTGATGGAATATGGAACACTGATAGTGTTCTTATTGTGTAGTACACACTATATTTTCTTGTTTATCATAGCTATTCACAAATCCTAGAAAAACTACTTAGAGCATGTATTATGTTATTGATACAGTATTGTGCTACAATTCTACAAGTCAGATCACTATTCTACAATTCTTACACATTCAACATACAAGATTACTAAAACCATTCATTGGAGCACTAAGAGCGTATTCCTATAAAAAATGGTGTTAATTCTTATAACCCCGTTGATCTAACAACTACCCATAAAATACTGGTCATTCAATGCCAAGAATAAGTCCCAATTGTCTAAAATAAAACAAGCATTACTTCATAGTCACTACTCAAGCAACGTCACAATGGAAAATCCTGATAGAAAATATAAATATTAAAATGACCATCAAAGATAAACTCAAAATGTGAGCATAGACAAACAACATAGAATACTAAGATTATCATAAAGATAAGTAAGATGTTTTTGCTAAAAAGAGCTTGTGTTTAAATTGATCTAAGAAAATGGTTGTAGATCAGATAGAAGATTGATATAAACAATTACCCTTAATCATGCTGATATAGATATTATGCTCACACGATGACCAAACAAGACAAGTCGTGATAAATGTAAAAATCAAGAATACCCTTGTCAGAAATTGCAAATACCTTCACTTGTGAATTTTCATTTTATGGATTCTTCAAATGCTGAGTCCTATGATCTGTCAACTCATAAAGATGCAAAAGGTTTCAAAGTCACTAAAGTCAGTATTGGTGTCATTTATATGCATTCAATTGGGTAATATAATATTAAGAAGGTAAAAACCCAAAATATACACCATAAAAATTTTAAAGTTATCTTCATTGAAAACAAGTGACTAGCGAGAGAGAAAAATTCGTACACTAAATATAGGTCCATCCATAAATAGAAAAAGATAATTACTGAAACACTCTGCCTATGCATCAATTACTAATCTCCTCTTCTTTTTTCTTATACACTATAGTTGTAGCAACTAATGTAGAACAGTATCTTCTCTCAATTAAGATGCCGAGTGAGTATACAATAGATGATATATACCATACATTTATTTTGAGCAATGTGTGTGATTTTGCTTTCACAAATTAAAACAACAAAAAGAATGCTGTAAATAAACATATATGTGTTCATTGTTTGGATATTCAGGCTGCAAAATAGTAAACTCCTTGGAACTTAGATTTAAAACATTTCTATCCTATTTGACTAGAATTAGACCACAAACACAATTACACATTATAACATGATGTAGTCATAGAAAGGTCAATAAGAGTGGCTTCTTAATGGAGAGAAATATGCCCCTTGAGCTCTATTTGCTCAAATCTAATAAAAATTTGAATTTCTCAATCGTTAACATATATTAACATTTCTTAGGATGACCCATCACTATGACGTTTGTCTGAATATCCACATGAACTTAAGAACTAACTAGAAAATATGCTACAAATCATACAGTTGATTTATCCAGAATATTGGCAGTCAATGCTACTATTCACTCATACATCATAAAATTATCCAAAATTACTTACCTCGAGCAAAATCCACAATCAGTAGCACCCCATCCTAGTCCTATACCAGGAGCATGAAATTCTATGTCTTTCACTTCACTGTACTGCACAAGGCGCCACTCTAAAGACACAAGATCCATAAAAATATTTAATGCACACATTTCAACTCATTTTGAGGAAAGCTGCAAACTCTCAATTAGATTCAGCTCATTTGTATTTTACCATCATAGATCCAAATCTTAGGCTCTATCAAGCACCGAGAGGGATCAAATATTTGGAGGTGCAAACCTCTTCTTAAGTATTGCACTCAACTATCAACTTTGGTGTGATTCAAACCAAAAGACACATATTTTTATTTAAGGGCAACATATAATATTTTTATTATTAATATTTAATACTATTTATGACTGACATATAATATTTTTTATTATTTTTTATTTTGTTAGGAAAGAACATTACAACATCTTCCCCCATATATGGTTTTAAAACCATGTGCAAGGCCCTCCTAAAACCATGGGTTGTTTAGGAGGCCTTGCACATGGTCTTAAAACCATTTTCAATGACCTCCTAAACTATGTACAATAAAACCATGGTTTGTTTAGGAGGCCTTGCACATGGTTTTAAAAGAATTTGCAAATCCCTCCTAAACCATGTACAATAAAACCATGGGTCGTTTAGGAGGCCTTACATGACCAACATTTTTTTTGCGGATGATTTAATTTTTAATTTTTTATTATTTTGTTAAGTAGGAACATTATAACATCTCCCCCATATTGTGTTGTTTTTCTGACCGACAATTTTTTTGGCCAATAATTAATTTTTTTATTTTTTATTGTTTTGTTAGGTAGGAACATTACAACATCTCCCCCATCTTAGGTTGTTTTTGTGGCCGACAATTATTTTGGAGGATAATTAAAAAAATTATTTTTTATGGCCGACATTTACAAGAGGAAAGTTACATAACGTTACAAGATCTCCCCCATACTTGGTTGTAGAGCGCCTCTTGGCGCAATAATTATTTTTCTTAAATATTCAAACTCAAAGATGAAAAAATAAATGATATAGGAGCATTGGCTCTCAAGACCAAGTTCAAAGTGTCTAGTTGCTTGTTTATAGTCATTAGTGGATGAGCCATAGATAGGGATAAGTTCAGTTTCCTATTGTTGCATTAATTTAGGAACGGATTGTTGATTAGTAGGGGTCAGTAGTTAGTGAATGAGGGTTAGTTAGAATTGAGGGGAATCTAATTGTAAGCTGGGAGTAGTGGTAGGAGGAAGAACTCAGAGAGAGAGAGATTTCAGAGAAGATGGCCATTGAGAGATGATTCAGGCCAAGGATAGAGTAGAATCAGGGTTTTGAAGTATATGTACAGTTTACTCTTTTAATGAGAAGTAGATTCATCAAATGTTGTGTACCTTATTCTTTTGCATTTTGTGTGTGTGATGTAATTGAGCAATTTTGATGAATGATTAGTTAGTTGATAAACTAAGTCTGTACATGCAAACCTGATACTAAATTGAGCAACAAAACTGGGCATAAATTCTTGAAATAATTTTTTGTCAACAAGACATAGCTGGGTAGAATTTTTGTATGTGAAATTCCAGCTATTATGAGTTTAAGATTGGGTAGAACCAGAGAGATTCCAGTATTTGTAGAAGTCATTTTATGACTTAAGTAAACACTTTGTGAACAGAGTAATTGTTCATTTTATTGTTTTTGAGTTATGAGTGAGTTTGAATATATGGGATTATAGAGTAATCTTGCATCGGTGTGTCAATGAGGAAATAATTTTGTGTAGGTCAAAGAAGTAAATAGTGTAAATCCCTATTGAGGGTCACAGTTCGAGTTAGTGTTGAGGAAGCCCTATAGTGGACCGAGTATTTGCATAAGTTTATTAAAGCTTAGAGAGATCATGTATGATCAGATACGCAGTGTATGACTGTGAATGACGATGGAGAAAATTATTGTGTAATGATGCTGAGAATCGATGGAATCACCCTGAGAATGGTTGATATTTTCAATGCAGAGAAGAAATTAGAGACTCGATAGGTGTGTAGTGATCATTGTAGGTCGAAAGGATGATATTGAATGACCCTTTGATTGTTTAATGTAATTGTAATATTGAATTCTTGATTGACTGTGTGTTTTAATAAGTTGTAGTTGCATTGCAGAAGCCGGTGAGTTTTGATGGTTGAGATCATGTCATAGAAATGAAGCTGGAGATCGAATTGTGTGGGTTTGTGAAGAGAAATCAAGACCAAGAATAGAAGGTACTTCAGTGTCTTGGAAGGAAGATCGACGGTAGAGATTGAGTTACAGAAGGGATAAAGTTTAATGAAGTTGAACGGAAGAGATCACACCTTGGTCTGATCAATGGAGGAGAGTAGATATCGCAGTCAGAGAGGGAAGGTGGTTAATGAATCTTGGAAGTGCGATGGGACGCAATGTGTCCAGTTTTGATAGTCATTGCACTCGACCATGGTCCGAGTTAAAAGGACACTATGGCTATTGCGATAAGCTCCCGGTAGTGAGCTAATGGTCATGTGGAGTTACACAATGTGTTAGATAACCCTCTCTTAACCGAATGTGATAAGCCCTAGAAAGAATAGGGTGGTGGTTGAATGTGCAAGTGTTTTTTTAAGATGGATTAAGTTTTTTAAATGTTGACAGATATAGGGAGGAGCCAATATTGGCTAAGAAACAAGAGATGGAAATAGAGCTTAGTAGTGGTTCTAAAAGGCTCAAGTGTGTATTTTAAGCCAGCAGAGTATGTGAGTGATTTCAACATACTAAGAGTATCCTCGGGTAAGGAAGGTTTTAGGGATGGGCCTGCTATCATTAAAACAACCATGTCCAACATAGAAAAACCATACCTCAATATCCTTCATGTCCAGGATGTCCCAGAAACAATGAGCTACAATAACCATTAAAGTACTTAAAACAATAACACTAATAATAGTAGTGATCTATATCAGATCTAAATTGTTAATGAAAGACACCAATATATAACAGTAGCATGATATATCAAATCTGAACCAATTATAAACTCAACATAAGATGTTAGGGCAGAGCTCTCTTATCCTCAGAAAAAATGCTTCCAAACATACTTCAACCTCTTAGCGTTAGGTTACTTGCATGAGACTCAACTATACCAACATACTTGTGAAAGGGGACCCATAACTGGAAAACACCATAAAATAGATCATCCAACCCTCACAAATAAAAAACAGTAGCAGTACGACCAACTCACAATAAAAAAATGACAACAAAGTACTCCAAAACAAGTCATATAAGGTAGCGATATGGTGGATGGCACCTAACGAGGTCTCTTAAGGTGAAAACAAGGGTGCAAGAATGCAAAAAGAAGCTAATGTGGACAGGTCTTGCAAAGTACAAAACAAGTATTCAAAACAATTTTTGGCTCATCCTCCTAGCTTATGTAAAGAATGCCCGCATATGGAAGGAAAATGCACGCAAAAGTTCACAAAAGGTTGAAAATTTCCCTATGGGCATGTTTAACTAGTTGTGGGAATTTTATCTTAGTCTTGCATGCATAATTCAATACTTGCAGGAAAAATTCAGAAAAATGCATGTAGGAAGAAGAAAAATGCCAACATGATTGAAGGAGATGTCATAAAAATGCACGCAAGGTCCCCAATATGCCCGCAATTTTAGGAGACAAATTTCAGCCAGCCCTCAATAATATCCTCAAGCCTCAAATATACCCACACTTGAGAGTAAAATGCTCGCAACCGGTTAAAAATGCCCACAGGGAAATAGAGAAATAAAAATTCCCATAGGGAAATAGAGTAAAAACTCTCATAGCCTATAAAAATTCCTGCAACTAGTTAAATATGCCCACATTTAAGTTGCAGAATACACTTACATCAATTCTCCAAATTGGATAAGTAGATGATTTGGAAAAATGTCCACAACCTGTTCAGAAATACCCTGCATACAGTTTGAAAATGCACATTGGATTGATACAATGCTCGCACTACCTTATAAAATTCCCACAGGTGTTAAACATATGCATGTAGGTCCAGACAAATTCCCGCAAATATGCACAAAAAGGTTGAAAAATGCCAGCAGATAGCCATAGCAATACTAATGAAGTAAAATGCAGAAATAAATTAGCTACAATATGTTTACATAAATTAGATGAAGTAAAATGCACAATTAAATATCTTGAGATGAACAGACCAGCAAGGTTTCAAGGGGAGCAATTAGTCTACATATTGATAGGGGGAGTCGTATGGTTAGATAAAGAAAATCAAATAAAGTGAAGTGGCATTGTGATGTTTTCATTGATGCATGCTTACCTTTTATGAATTTACTAGATGACTGTTGATACATTCATTATGCGGGCATGTCCTTAGATGTCACGGGTATTTCAATGATAAAGTTAAACACTTGAAATGTATAGCTAAAGTAAAGCTGTTATGGAAATCTTGAGCTTATAAAGATATTATTCAACGATATTGTACGACCACTTGGATGGAGATGATAGGTATAGCAGTAAAGGAAAAATGATGTTAATGACATGGGATGATGACATTGCAAAAAGGAATATAAAGGTTGATCACAAAGGATGATGACATGGAAAAAAGGACAAGACAGTTTGTACATCAAGTCAGCGTGAGGGTAGGTTACCGGGACTTCTCAACTGTATGTGGTCATACGTCTCATGTGTCTCATGCAAAGAGTTGAAGCTCATAATAATCATCACTGGATAAGGAATCTGATGTGGTCATCTCATCTTCCTCAGGTTAACTCAAGAAGGTGTAGACAGCCCCTTGAGGATAACCATAGTCCTCGGAAGATGTCACACATATTCAAAAATAAGCTATGCAACAAAGTGAACAAACATTTCGCATATAAATTGTGAAAAGCACAAATATAGGTATATTAATTGTTTTAATACTAATAGCTCCCAAAAACATAATTCCCAAAAACAAAAAGAAACCACCCAAAAAGAAATAATAAACATTAAAAATAAGAAACATAAATAATAAAAATTAAAAAGAGAACAAACATTTAAAACTTCCAAAGCTTGAACCTGAAATAAATTTGATCTTAACAGAGTACATACCCATACAATGTCGCTTCTGCTCAAAGAACAAGTATTTCTGAGCTTTTCCCTGGATCAATATACTGCCTCCAAGCTATCCAAGCTTCTTGAGTTATTCTTGGTGTATGCGGTGATATATTCTCTCAATGTACAATATTCATTTGCCTAGCAATATGGTAAAAAATTAATACAATATCACATGACCACAAATATTGTACACTGTGAAAATATATCGTGACAAACACTATATTTCAACACTTGCACACATATTCTTTCTTTGTACTAAGAGACCTCCACCCAATGATTTAACATACTCATATGGCCTCCATCTGACCATGATATACGACAATTCAATATGTGCATTATCCATAGGAAAATTTATATGGAACAATATCATACTACCACATTGAAGGCATCTTATTCCACCTACACATATTTTATTGAAAAAAAAATTCATGATTCATTTTAAATAATATCAATGAAATTAAATCATGCACAATACAATCATCAATATGTTCATACAGATCTAGTTCATTCCACCCCATAGTATCCACGTGGAAATGGATTGGTTGAATCATCAAACAAAATCCTACTTAGGATAATAAATAAGATGTTATCAGTAAACAAAAAAACCTTGGGATGTAAATTTGAGGTATGCTCTCTCGGATGATGGAATACGTGTCAAAATGTCCATTAGAACCTCTTCTTTTCAATTGGTTTATGGAAAAGAAGTAGATATTCCCATCCAATTGGAACTACTTGTGCTCAAATTGATCCAAAATGAAACGGAGTCAAATGATTTGGTCAGGAGGATGTATGAATTGATATAAGTGCAACAAGAAAGGGAACAAGTCAGTTTGAAATTGCTAGTGAATCAAAAGAAAAGGAAAAATAATCTTGATAAGAAGGAAATGGCAAGGTATTTCTATCCAGGAGACTTGGTTCTCCAGTGGGATGCTAAAAGAGAAAATAAAGGCAAACATGGAAAGTTTGATAATCTTTGGATGGGTCCCTATATCGTCTCAGTTGTACAAGACAACAATACTTTCATTCTTACAGAGATAAATGGTGAAATATTGGAGGCTACTATCAATGTTAGACTCCTCAAACATTTCTTCTTGTATTGAACTTTCTAAAAAGCATCATAAAAAGATGATGTACATAGTAGAATATGAGTTTTTGAATCATTGCTTTTATTTTCATTTGCAGTCATTCAAAAAATTTAATTTTAATTTTTATGTTTCCATGTCTGTAAATAATGTTGCAAACTAAAAATAACTGCACCGGAAATTTTCTAATGAGAGATGACTCCATATCCCAATAGAGGACACTAATCTACAGTTCTCAAAAGTTTGTAGAGAAAACAACTATCCATGTTAGAGCTAATGTAAGTACTAATAGTTTTGAAGAGATTTTGGCCTTCCAAAAGAACTTAATGATGAATGTTTCACTCCAAAAAGGATTTTTACTCAAAGTCGTCGAGGACACGTGGTGAGATTTATTGATAACTCCTCAAAAAATACTTTTTTGATATTGTTAAGTCAGCAGGGAGTTATCGCTCATGGAAACCACCCTAGTTTCTGCCCGAAACTACTAATCCAGTTTGTTTAAATTAATTTCTATCTTACTAATTAGTTTAATATGCAATGCTTTCTTTTTGTTTAAGAGTTAGTTTGAAGTTAATTTGCTGATTAAATAGGTTTGTTTATTGATTCCATGCATTAGGTTTAGAACTGCATAACTTCAGCTGAAGAATTAGTTCATTTAGGTTAGTTTTTATCATTTTTACTGTACAGAATGCCATTCGGACCGTCTGTCTAGTCTGCCGTTCAACCACCCCTTACAGACCTACTATTCCGTCTGTCATTTAACCCTTGGTTTTGTTTTTATTGTTTTTTATGTATTTTCATATTGTTTCTAGTTTTGTTTTGTCAATGTTTGGTTTATGTTTGTAGTTGGCAGTTTTATTTAAGCATTACAATTAAAGTTTGACTATTTTAGGTTATTGATTAAGGTTTTATTATTCTTCTTTTATTCTTACTTTATTCTTAAATTAAATATGGATTAAGCTGTTCTTATTTTTGATTTTGTTTTACTATTGTTTTATGTCATGATTATCTTTGTTTGCATATAGAGGTTAAGGTTAGATGTATTATTTTTAAGAGGAAGTTAGATTATTTGTAATCATAGGAATCATTCTTGTTTTTGGTATGTATTTATTGAGGAATAGAGTTTAAATATATTTATTAAGTTTTCTACTTGCTTTTGTTTATTATCTTTATTAAGTTTTCTACTCGCTTTTTCCGTTTTCTATTCTTTGTAAGATAAGTTGTATTTTTACCCTAGCCTTCCGCTTAAGGAGTAGTTAGTTGGTTATTTGTCAGTTCAGTTGTGAGAATTACTTTTATGTATGATTTAGTGTCTGAATTTATAAGTATTATTGTTTATATCTTTCTTCTTAGTAGTTGTTTACTCCAGTCCAGTCTGATTATCCAGATAGTCTTAGGAGTTTGACTCGGTTTTTCATTTTGAAAGATCTTTCGATCTTTTGTTTATTAAAATACCTCGATGACATCCTAGGAGCCTTTTTACCTTTACATATATTTTGTATCAACTCTAATCCTACCAACCCCGGTCGATAATTAAATATTAGGTGTATTTAAGATAGTAGAACACACCCAACATTTTTTGCGCCGTTGTCGGGGAGTTGTTTTATAAGGTAGAATAAGTAGGGTTCCTTTATGAAGCTTAGATAGATAGATAGATAGATTACCCTTATATTACACAACAAGAGGGAGGGGATAACAGTAATATGCAAAGACGACTTCACTACGAAATTCCCGGAATTTCCGTGGTGTAATTGCCAGACGCATCCACTATAGTGGGGTGCCCCAAAGACTTGTTGTTCCTTTGTTGTTTTTGTAAGTATGTTATTTCCCGCATTTGTCATGTACTTTTTTTTCTTCTTTTAGAACTAGCGCATCTGTTATAACAAGCGCCCCCAAATCTAGCAACAATAGTAATAGCATAAGTTTCCTTTAATTTAGTTTTCTTTTCATGAACAGACTTAGAGATCCTCAGGGTAGATTTATTAAGGTAGGAAAATCTATCAACATTTCTGCTAACTTTTCTAGGGGACATAATACCCCAACTACTAACTCACCAGAAAGGTATCGAAAAACACCTGAAGAGAGTAATTCTACTTGGAAACCTAAAGAAACTCTTCCAAGAGATATTACTAAGGGAACCATAGAAGGAGAAGGAACCTTTCCCAGAGGTCTTGAGGACCTCATTTCAAAAGAAATTCAGAAGGATCAACCACTAGTAACCTCTAGTTCTCCACTAATCACAAAAAGAGAGGGTACGACCTTTTCACTAGTAGGAATTCTGAACTTTGTTGACCTTGTTGATCCTGAGCAGGTAAAATCCCTCTTTGGAAACCCTTTAGATACAGTCATCTCACAAATTGAGACATCCACAGTAGAACCTACTTTCCCTCTAGGGTTAAATAAGAAAATGGTTGACCAGGGGAATATCTCTCCCGAAACAAAGCGTGGGGACGCTCCATTATCACCTCAAAAGGAGCTTCCTAGGTATATTTATATTTAAAACCCAGCCTATATGGAGGGACGGGGAGAGAATGAAGATCATAATGAAGTTAGAAATAATGAAGGAGAAGGAGAAAACCAAATTGAGGCTACCTTTGGGTTTCCTATTTTAGATACTGTATTGGATGTAAATATGAAAAACATCCCTCCTTCTTCTTTACCTACCTTTTATGGAAAAAGTAATGAGGAATCAAACACATTTTTGTTCGAATTTGATATTCTCTATAGGAGTTATAATTATATACAAGATTCTCACAAACTAAAATTCTTTCCCACTACATTAAAAGATTCCTCCTTGCGATGGTTCATGGGATTAGGTGAATCCACTATTAGGACTTGGGATGACATGAGAACCTCATTCTTGCGAAAGTATCAAGAATAATACAAACCTAAAGATTATCGACACGATATATTCAAGATACAACAACTTGAAGATGAAATCCTAGAGGATTATCTCAAAAGGTTCATTTATACACTTCATAAATCAAAGTATCATGACCTTCGAGAAGATGTAGTACATACACTTTTTCTAAAAGGAATCTCTAAGGACTTGCTAGAGAGTCTTAATCTCATGGCAGATGGCAATATTTCTCATAAGACCTTTGCACAGATCAGTGAGATGTGTAAAACTTATTCTAGAAGTAGGGGGAAAGTTGGGAAAATTTTTCGAGAGCCTTATAGTAGAAATATAAGAGGAAACATTCCTAGTTCAGGAGGGGTTACAAGGATGGAATTGGGTAACCTATTGGAAAATTTTAAGAATGACATCTTAGGAGCCATGGGTTCTCAATTAGATGCTTTACAAGCCAAGAAAAGGCAAGATGGAGAATGGGCAGCAATGAGTATTTTCTATCCAAGGTATATAACAAAACATCCCCAAAAGGAATGTCCGTTAAACAATATCTCTATATGTCACATCTGTACAGAGGAACATTCGACAGATAACTCTCCATCCTTTCCTGGATTTCAAGACATCTATAAGAGTTGGGATGTGGGTGAAACATCTAGGATGCCTCCTTGGAAATCTAGAGATCAACCAGCATACCAGAGTTTTCCACCACAATCCCCACCCTATTACTCTCCATACCAACAACCCCAACAATGGAACAATCGTAGTTGGAAAAGTTGGCCACCTTAGTATCCTCCTCCTCAATTTCCACAACAACAATATTGGTCACAAGGGTGGAGAGGAAATCCATACCCACAGTTATAACCTATCCCTCCACCTAATCATCCTTATCCTTAGCATCAACCAAATTTCCAACATCATTTTCCTAGATTTGTACATCTAGTTCCTCTCATTGCACGACAACCTCATCACTTCTAGAATACAAATCCTCCACAACCGACATTATTACCTACACAACTGATAGCTAACCCTAATAATAAATCAATTCAATCTCTTAACAATATTGAGTTGCAAACTCTTCCATCCTACCTTGTTTCGACTGTACCTATACATGAGATTCAATTACGGTCTGGAAGAGTTGTTAATGATAAACCCAGAACATCAGTCTTCATTCATGAGGAAAATGAAGAAGAAGAAGATTCAAATGAAATCGTGAATGATGCCATCTTGGAGGATGTGAAAATTCCGAAAGTTCCAGTACCTACCCATCCTCCGCAAGAACCTATTCAGGAACAAAGAATTCCTCCATTTCTAGCAAGACTAGTAATAGAAAAACCTGTAGTTCATTCCGAGTATGATATCTTGAATGAATTAAAGCATATCTGTGTCAAAATCCCGTTATTACAAGCTATTAAAGATATTCCAATTTATAGTAAGTTAATAAAATAATTATGCATTAAACGCCCAGGGAAGAAACAAAAAGACCCCCTTACAATTCATGTCATAGGAGAGATGTCTTAATATATGTCAGATCAGTCTCGGATTGCAAAATATACAAATCCAGGAGCCCCAATAGTGACTATAATTATAAATAATACCGCCATAGATAACACATTAATTGATTTAGGATCAGTCATCAATATGATGACCACCTCATTTTTAGAAGCTTTACAGTTGGGACAATTTCTTCGACCTACCCCTTCCATCTTGGAACTAGCAGACCATACTACGGTAAAACTTGCTAGAGTCTTGGACAACATTATTGTATCAGTAGCTTCATGAGAATACCCAGTCAACTTTATGGTCATAGCATCAAAGGATCCTTCTAAAGAACACCCTATTATCTTGGGAACACCATGGTTAGCTACTGCCAATGCTTTTATAGGATGTAGGGATGGGGAGATGACCATTTCCAATGGGTTGTCTACCCAAAGACTTATTTTATATCCCCCAGCACAACCAGTAACTGAAAATTCATGGTGGTTAAATTGTTCCTTTGGGGACGAATATTTTGATGACCTTTCCTTTCCTATTGATTTCTCCTGGGCATTGTAGGAGCAGACTACTAAGAATGTATTGAATCAGTTTATTTCCTCCACCACTAGTATAGATTTTCCTCAGTCGTTTGCTAAATTTGATCAAACATTTGGAGATGAGTTTCAAGAAACTATGGCTCTCTCAATGTTTACAGAAACACCTTGTGTCTTCACAATCGAAGAGCATACGGGACCTTTCACCATACCTTGTGAAGTTGGCCCTGAAAAATTTCTGCACATAAATGTAGGGTTAAGTGATGTTCAACAAGCTCAATTACTTAAGGTTATTAAAATAAAAGTTGGAGCATTCGCATGGGAATAAAATGATATGAAGGGTATACACCCTGACTTGTATTCACCACATTTATATGGATACAAATATACCACCTGTAAGACAACCTCAAAGAAGGATGAATCCTACTTTGAAGGATATAGTAAAAGAAGAATTACAAAAACTCCTTACCATCGGTTTCATCTATCCTATTTCCGATAGCAAATGGGTGTCTCCTCTAGTGGTAGTTCCAAAGAAAGTTACAGGGAAATAGTGTATTTGTATTGATTTTAGGGAACTGAACAAAGCCACTCTTAAAGACTACTTTACTTTGCCCTTTATTGACCAAGTATTAGATACCTTATCAGGTAAGCAGTATTTCTCCTTTCTTGACGGATATAGTGGATACAACCAGATCCTAATAGCCCCTGAAGATCAGGATAAGACCACTTTAAGATGTCCTTGGGGGACATTTGCTTATCAAGTTTTTCCATTTGGCTTATGTGGTGCACCCGCCACTTTTTAGCGAGAAGTCTTAGGAATCTTTTCTAATCTTATACATGATTGTGATGAGGTATACATGGATGATTTTACAGCCTATGGTAATACTTTCCAAGAAGCTCTTGACAACCTCGAGAAAGTTTTGATCTGATGTCACAAGACAAACTTAGCTCTTAGTCATGAAAAGTGTAAAATGTTACTGACTGAAGGTATAGTTTTAGGACACCATATTTATTCTCAAGGAATTAAGGTAGACCATGCTAAGATCAAAATAATAGTTGGCCTTCCCTCTCCAAAAACCCAAAAGGAGGTGAGAATATTTTTGGGTCATGCAGGATATTATCGTCGTTTTATTGAAAAATTTACAAAGATAGTTGCACCAATGTTTAAATTGCTCATAAAATATGTAGAATTCCAATGGGCAGAATCTTGTCAAAATGCTTTTGAGATTTTAAAAGCTAAACTATCAGTAGCACCAATACTTAGGGGCCCTGATTGGACCCTTCCCTTTCATATATCTACTGATGCTTCCGATATGGCCATAGGAGGAGTCCTAGGCCAAAAGGAAGTAAAATCACCTTATGCCATCTATTTAATCAACAAAAATATTTCTCCTGCCGAACTTAACTATACCGTTACTGAAATAGAAGTTTTGGCAGTAGTTTATTCTATTAATAAATTCCACCATTATATTACAAGGTACGAAGTTTTTATACACACCGATCACTCTGCCATTAGATTCTTAATGAATAAACCGATCACCAATGGTAGAGTTACCTGGTGGCTTCTCCTATTACAAGAATTTAATATTACCATCATTAATCGACCTGGTAAAGAAAACTTAGTAGTGGATTTTCTTTCTCGTATACAACACGATAGTGATACTAAACCTATTGATGATACTTTTCCTGACGAACATCTGTTTGTTGTATCTATTCAAACCCCTTGGTTTGCTGATATTGCAAACTATCTAGCAACTAGAAAAGTACCACACCATTTGGCTCCATACGAGAAACACCGCATAATAGTACAAAGCTCTAACTATTCCTGGCTTGATAATGACCTCTTTCGCACTGGCCCAGATCTTATTATTATAAAATGTGTGCGGGAGGATGAAATGACAGACATCCTTCGATCATGCCACGATGGACCATGTAGAGGACACTTTTCTGATAGACGGACATCATACAAAGTACTACACTCTGGTTATTACTGGTCAAGCATTTTTAAGGATGTTCCCAAGTTCATTAAAGGATGTGATAGTTGCCAAATAATGGGTAGACACACAACATCAGACCAAATGCCCTTTACAACCTCAGGTCATGATTGAGCCTTTTGAAAAATGGGCTCTTGATTTTGTAGGACCAATCTCTCCCATGTCTCGTAAAAGGAAATATATCTTGGTTTGCACATATTATGTTACCAAATGGGTAGAAGCTAAAGATTTGTTTAGGGATACAGAGAAATATGTGGTAGATATCATATATGAAGAAATATTTACCCGATTTGGTGTACCCAGAGAAATTGTCACAGACCAAGGTACTCAATTCACTTCCAAATTAACTCAAGAGCTCACTACAAAGTATGGTATCCGACATTGCAAGTCTTCACCTTACCATCTTCATGCTAATGGCCAGGTAGAATCAACCAATAAAGTATTAGAAGCTATTTTAACCAAGACTTTTCACTTACATCATAAGGATTGGGCGGATAAACTTCCAGAGGCTTTATGGGCCTATAGGATAACATGGAGAAATACTACCAGACATACCCCCTATGAGTTAGTATATGGAAAGCAAGTTCTTTTACCTATTGAATTTCAAGTTAAAACCTTTCGTATAGCAGCATAGTTAGGTATGGATTTGGACGAAGCACAGAAAAAACGAATCCTACAGATTAATGAATTAGATGAAATTAGATAGGATGCACTCCAAAGAACCATGCTAATACAAAATCAACGGAAGCAATGGCATGATAAATTTATCAAACAAAAGCAATTTAATGTCGTAGATTGGGCATTACTATTCGATGCACGGTTTTAAAACTTTAAAGGAAAATTAACTACCCGTTGGTTGGGCCCTTATGAAGTAGTTACAACTTTTGACAATGGATCAGTAAAAATTAAAACAATTGATGGATCAGAAGTTTCCTTTATAGTGAATAGACATAGACTTAGGCTTTAACACTAACCAACATCTAGACAGGATTTCATACAAAAATTTTTACAACACAAAGAAATGGAATTGATTGAAGAGGAAGTTATTCCTCCTCCTCCTGATCCATGAAATCATTTTGGGTTATCATCACTTGTATATATGTAGATATGTTTTTGCTTCTATGAATAAATAACAGTCACTTCTGATAAAATAAATTACATTCGACTCTTTTGCTTTCTATGTTTTTATGAATAAATTGAATCAGCGAACATGTGGTTTTGCAGATTGATCATGGATACTTTATCTCTATAAGCAACTCATGAAGTATTTTCTAGAAAATGTAATTATGCTCGTAAGGTATCTTAACTTTTCTTAATTTGTACCTTGTAGTGACGATTAAGGATAACTCCTTGCATATCATTATTAACCGCTCCTTTTATGATTCATATATTTCTGATACTTTGATTCAGACATGTATATTTCTGATTTTTTATTTCAAACAGTTCTTGATAAGACCTATTTTCATTATCATTCATCTTGTGCATATGGATTACTAGTTCATCCTATACTTGTTATCAAAACTTGTCTCTCAAATATCTCTTGGTGATAACTCAAGAGTAGGTGGAATTTTTACCTGTGGGAAACATTACTTATCTCTTCTGAAAAAGATGGATTCTAAGGTCAAAGAACAACTTTAAGTTATTCTCTTTTGACATAATTTATGATTAAGGCTAGTATGAAAAGTTATTTGTAAGTTTATTCTGTAAAAATTGAATTATGTGTTTTAGTAGGGCTTAACACACTCTAGTACCAATTGGCCTCCATATATTTAATATCATTATACAAGGAAAACCCGTTAGGGTACTGAACAGGCCTACTGGCAGCAAGTCAATGCTGCGTAAAAACTTAAAACCAGGAAGCTCGATAAATGCAAGCAAACCCGTTGGGGTACTGAACAGGATCACTGGCAGCGGGACTATACTTGCATGGTACCAAGATAAACCCGTCGGGGTATTGAACAGGCCTGTTGGCAGTGGGGAAATATCGAGTAAATAGGTCCGGTTAATGCACTACTATGCACATGATTCATAAAATAATGATCATATACAGGAAATTTTTCGACAAAAAAAAAATTATAAATAAAATGTTAAGGCCTGTTATCTTTACTGTCACTTGAGAATCGTTGTAAGTTGGGCTTGGACCTAGCCATCTAATTCAACCAATACCTAGGATGTTATTATCCTAGAAATGGGACCCATAGTTACATCTCTCACACACTCTGGGGTAAACTCAAAATATTTTATGATGACAAGATATCTTTACAATGAGGCATAGATGCCTAGCTTTTCCTATGGCATTCTTTTGATTATATTATTGTCTCTGTATATGGTCTTTCTAAGCACTGTTATTTTTCATAAAATATACATATCTGAATCACTTTCCCTTACTAGTTAATTTTTCTTTTCTTTATAAAACAATAATAGCATACTCGCACTTTTTATTATCTGAAATAAACTATTCTTCTCCTTTGCATGAGGACATGCCATATCTTTGGTTTGGGGGAGGATTAGGAAGATTCGGAACAAAATATTTGTCTGCTTTTATCTTTTATTATTATTATGACAAAATTTCTTATCTCTGACAAATGTTAAATTGTTTTTCAGGTTATAGCATGAAGCATGTTTTTACAAATCAATCAATCAATATGAAGGATTTGATGGAAGACTTTACGGAGGATCTGAATATTGGTTCGGATGATGGTCTGAATGAGATATTGTCATATTATAGCATGAATGATTAAAATTTGTCAACCAAATTTTGTTTTTGAACATAGTTTTATTTTTGTATGGATGCTTTGACCTTAAAATTTCTTTTTGTTATCATTTTACTGTTAGCATCTTTTTATTTAAATACACATGAAAACTATTTTTCTTGTTAACTAAGAATGTTATTTATGCATTTGTGATATATGTTCAAGTTGTCCAAAGTATTACTTTGGACATGGTTGAACTAACTATAAACATTATAAATCTATTTATCAAACGCATATGCTTGTTAAATGCCACACATTTTGAATTTTGCTATAATAGCATGATCTCCCAAGAAATCCAAATCTTTTACTATTCCATCATTTATTTTTTCTTACTTCTATTTTCTTACACCTTCTATCTTATAAATATTATATCATAACCATTGAACAAATGCTGAATTATTTTTTAACATGACAAGCTACTAAAATAAGACTAGTAAAATCCTTTCTATTTTGACATAAAATAAATATTCTTTTATAAGATTAAAGTTTAAATTATTCCCTTCATTCTCCAAGTAGAAGGCAGTTACTAGCGCAACTTTTCCTTCTTCCTTAATCATTTTCTTTTTTCTCAGTGGGACCTGGCATTTCTCTAGTTTGGGGGAATGTTGAGCCTCATTTTGTTATCATTTTTGGCGATTAAATAACACATTTAAACACATATTTGATTATCTTTAGTATATTTTATGTCATGCAGATCATTATTTCAGCACAAGGTAAGAACAAATTTGATGTTATTTCAACTTTGGTTATTAATATCATTTTTATGATTTTATTAACTCAAAATTATATTATTTAAAGAATATTTAATATATTATTTGATATGTATATTTGTTTGCAGATTTTATAGTTCGTTTGGGCAAATTAACACCAAAACGCATTCAGCCTTCCTTTCGCACCATATGTCCAGCTCATGATCCAGCTTGGCATTCAACTTGCCCACCAGCCTGCACACTGTTAACATCCAATATCAAGCATTAAACACTAAAGAAGTCTATAAACCGTTTTGTTGACCACGTGCCCAGGTGATAGCATAATCAACAATCTAGAAGGATCGCCAGTGCATTGATTTCACCATCCTGTTTTCACTGCTCACGCATTCAAAGGAGGGAACGTTCTAGAGGATTGTCATTGTCACGATGCTGTTAACAATACCACGTCACCAGCCCACACGTTCAATTGAAGAAGCACCCTCATTCTAGAAACCTATCATGTGTGCTCTTCCCTATTCACCATGGCGCCATGTTTTCCCTAGATCGAAACCAACACATCTAGCTCACGGCTCAGTGTTTCATTCAGCTCGTCGATCAGCTCGCTCATCAGCCTGCGTGCTGTCCATAATCAATTTTGGGCATTTAAACATGAGACAGCCTGCAACTGACTGATCATCCATGTGTCTGGATCGCACACCAGCTTGCAAACTCACACGCTCACGCTAATGAGGTACCTGCATTATAGAATCTTGTTGTTGTGTACAAGCCTACGTTCAACACCAATCCATCTTCCATGCTAAGGAAGGGATCGTCTCCACGTCAAGCACGCTGAGGGAGGCCTATTCGCTCTAAAGAAGGAGTAGACTCACCACATTATGCCATGATCATGCTGAAGGAAGAACCAGACTATGTGTTGGTTGCTAATCAATTATGTGCTTTAAAGATTGACTAAAATTAGAAAATAGTCGACCTTTAGGGTCGACTTGCTCATCTCTCATGTAAACTATATATATCAGTCTCTGAATACAGAGCAGAGTTATTCAAAGTTAGTTAGTTAGTCAAGAGATTTAGAGAAGTATTTTGGGAAACACTGTAATTCTGTTTCTGAAGTTGAATAAAGAGATGTATGCATTGATGTTGAAGATTACGTTTGAGTAGGAGTTAGCAAGCAACACCCCTAATTGTTGAGAGGGCCCCTCATCAACCAAAGGTTCATTTCTTTGTTTAATTTAGTTCTTTATTTTATGTTTTAGCTAGTTTAGTTTAATTTCCAGTTTGTTTTCATTAGATAATAGTAAATGCTATTTTATTTCATGTATTGCATTAGCTTAGTTTTATTTCAGTAGTTAAATAAGTAGATGCGCGCATAGCTTTGCTTTTAGTCATTTGTTTCCAGTCATTTGCTTATTAGTTAGTTTATCTATAGTCATTTCATTTCAATATTGTTTTCATTCTTTATTTCCAAAACATATAAAATAGTTTGATTCCATTAGAATTTAGTCTTGTTTATTTATTTCATGTTATGAATTTTCTTATATGAAATAGTTTGCTTTCATTTAGATTTAGTTATATTTATTTATTTCTTGCCATGAATTTGCTTAAGTTAATTTCCAGTTTGTTTAAATTAATTTCTAGCTTACTAATTAGTTTAATTTGCAATGTTTTCTTTTTGTTTAAGAGTTAGTTTGAAGTTAATTCGCTGATTAAATAGGTTTGTTTATTGATTCCATGCATTAGGTTTAGAACTACATAACTTCAGCTGAATAATTAGTTCATTTAGGTTTGTTTTTATCATTTTTACTGTACGGACTGCCATTCGAACCGTCTGTCCAGTTTGTCATTCAACCACCCCTTACAGACCTACTGTTCAGTCTGTCATTTAACCCTCGGTTATGTTTTTACTGTTTTTTATGTATTTTCAGATTGTTTCTAGTTTTGTTTTTTCAATGTTTGGATTATGTTTGTAGTTGGTAGTTTTATTTAAGCATTACAATTAAAGTTTGAGTGTTTTAGGTTATTGATTAAGGTTTTATTATTCTTCTTTTATTCTTATTTTCTTCTTAAATTAAATATGGATTAAGCTATTCTTATTTCTTGATTTTGTTTTACTGTTGTTTTATGTCATGATTAACTTTGTTTGCATATAGAGGTTAAGGTTAGATGTATTATTTTTAAGAGGAAGTTAGATTATTTGTAATCATAGGAATCATTCTTGTTTTTGGTATGTATTTATTGAAGAATAGAGTTTAAATATATTTATTAATTTTTCTACTTGCTTCTGTTTATTATCTTTATTAAGGTTTCTACTCGCTTTTTTCAGTTTTCTATTCTTTGTAAGATAAGTTGTCTTTTTACCCCAGCCTTCTGCTTAAGGAGTAGTTAGTTGGTTATTTGTCAATTCAGTTGTTAGAATTCCTTTTATGTATTATTTAGTATCTAAATTTATAAGTATTATTGTTTATATATTTGTTCTTAGTAGTTGTTTACTCCAGTCCAGTCCGATTATCCAGATAGTCTTAGGAGTTTAACTTGGTTTTTCATTTTGAAAGATATTTCGATCTTTTGTTTATTAAAATACCTCCACGACACCCTAGGATCCTTTTTACCTTTGCATATATTTTGTATCAACTCTAAGCCTACCAACCCTAGTCGATAATTAAATATTAGGTGTATTTAATATAGTAGAACACATGCAACACTAACCACCATCAATTTTCACCTTGGTACTTACTTGGGACAGTAGTGGGGAATATTGGACAATGGGCTCACGCCCGATCCAGAAATATTACATGGGTTCAGAAGGGCAATGTCGCTTGTCAAGCACTTTCGTCAAATTAAGATCATGACAAGACTCGAAGAAGAAGCCCCAGCTAACTCCATGCCAACAGCCGCGGTAAGATGGGGGGCTAGCAAATCAAGCTCCCTCTCATATGGTGCTGAGATAACTCAATAAATATCGTCTGTCGCATGGCTAAATTGATATGCTCGTATGTAACATGACTCAAAAGTGTCTTCTGTTATTAATTATGGAAACATAAGAAATCTCATTCATTGGATTGATGGGGCCTTCTCCTCTCTGGCGTATGGCATCAACATGGCTCCTAAATCTCTTTCTCTAGGTGTTCAAATGGTAAAAGAATCTCCTTATCTATCAACATTTTACCTGTTACTCGTTTTAACCATTAATTAAATAGTAACTAGCCCTAATTCACCCTGTCAAACCTACCAAACCAATTAAGATACGAACTATAAATTTAACCCCAAAGTGGCCCAGAAATTTAAATACAAGATGCATAACTATTTGTCAAATAAAACCTTATGTATTACATTGGAAAGGATCAAGAGTCCTTCTCCACTTATTCAATCATCTATTTAAAAAAACAGAAAATTACAAGAGACCCAACTCTCTTCTAGAAGATTCCACTAAACTTCATGAAGTCATAAGTGACTTCATCATTTGAGCCTATTCTCCTGCATCATTTATCCATGAATTCTTGCTACATGTCTACTGATATGACTAAGATTAAATACTAGAAACTGCATCAAAGTATTTCTTAGGTGTTTCCTTTCAATGTTGTTATGAATTTACTATTTAGGGTTCTTTGACTTTCACCAACAGTGGGATTGTTGCTTATATTTCAGTCTTGATGTAGGATACCATAGGAGTGTGATTCTTTCAAATAATTAACTTAGAGGGCCTCTCCCCATGCCACAAAAGTGACCAAAACAAATCCTAAACAATTCTAAGACAAGTGTAAGTACCAAAAACCATGAATCACCCAACAGTTTCTATCAATTGAAGGATAAGGGTTGGAGGTAGACACCTTAGTTAGTTTTCATTTTTTTTATGACACTCTAATCCCTCTAAGCATAAGTGAGACCTAAAATTAATTAAAACATACAAGACCATTTGTAAAACATTACATCATTTACTTTAATATCACTCCATTGCGTCAAATTCCAGTAGAGCAAACTATTGAGAGGGATTTCATTTTCTTGGCGGCCTAAGATCAAAACCTGATGCTCCGGAAAGGCAACATCTAAATCCATCCATGATAAGGGTTTGTGTGGTCACGCCGGGTGCAATCCCTGGGTGATTTTGACGGCTTAAATGCCCCTGGATCGTGGTTCCTCAGACCAAAGGTTCGTCCAACAAGTCAGAGGGCACTTAACCAACAAAAAAAAAATCACTCCATTGCAAATTATTTATTGAAAACATTTTTTATTCCAAGTCTATTTGATTCGACGTAGTTGTAAGCAAGTTTCACTTACCATTGGTTTTATTTGCTTAGTGTATTTTCAGTAATTTAATTTGATGGTCGGTTATTGTAGATTAGGAATAGTTCGAATCAATTTATGTATCTAGTAATTTGTTAAGTTTAATTTAGTTTATTTGTGACTCTGTAGCCCTAGCGAAATAGGCATTAGTTTATCAAGAAATTGATCATTATTCTTTCTTACAAATTTATGTAGTTAAATTTTCAAAGCAGAGTTTGTCTGTCATTTGAAATTATTGCATTTTTGCATGCTTGATTGTCATGAAGCTTAAATTAATCTAATCATCTTTTAACTCCTAAAACACAACCTTTGGAACATAGTAAATAGGGACTACTCCCCTTGACCTTTTTAGGAGTTGGGTCTAAACAGATGTGTTAGGAATCAAGGTGACATTGGGTTCTAAACTCATTGTTTCCCTCAGGAACACACCTAGTGGTTGGAATACTTTTCCACGGTCAAGTGCGTTTTAGGCGGCAAGAGTATCTACTTATGCATGGGGAATGGACCATGCAACTTATATTCAATTTGAGTGGTATGCTCTGTTCATGGGGTGAAATTCATCATATCTTTCAAGATGCAAAATTTCTTTAATCATCAAAGACTTCGTGTTGGTTATCAAGCAAGGAAGGAAAAGGATTTACAAGGAAGAAACAATCATTGGAATCCTTCAAAAATTTGTCAACGATCTCAAACAGATCAAGGAGACTAAATTGAGGCTCACCAGAAGGCGAAATAATTCAATAGTTGAGAAGCTAGCAAATAATGTTGTTTCACTAGAGAAGGGAGTATGTATAAAAAATGGGGATCATCCAATCATTCATTGGTGGCTCCCCTAAGTTTTAAATATCATAGAACTTATGTATGTCAGATATTCTTTGGTAATGATAAAGGGTTGCTTTAGCATGCTCTAACCAATGCACATTTAATACCTTGGGAATGAGCCCCTACTGGAATTAAGCAAGGGAGTTTTACTCGCTCATGGATCCTCTTTCCTCAATGCAATAACATGAGTAGTTTATCATCTAATGAATCTACACCTGTGATCTATTCTTGCTTGTGGGATATCTCTGTCAAGGGACATATAATGTCCTGGTCTTTGTGGTCTCAGAATCTGTAGGGCTTCTATGATATAT
Organism: Pseudotsuga menziesii; assembly: GCA_001517045.1. Lineage (NCBI taxonomy): Eukaryota > Viridiplantae > Streptophyta > Pinopsida > Pinales > Pinaceae > Pseudotsuga > Pseudotsuga menziesii. The sequence continues at coordinate 399,815 of LPNX010885810.1, forward strand.
GGGAAATATTCTGGCAGTTACATGCAGGGGTTTTGACAAATGCTAGAAGGGAAGGAATCCTCTCTAAGGCTCATTTCTTAATCCAAATTTGTACAAGTGTTAAGTGAAAAAACAATGGTTGATTGAATGTCGTTTTGTTGTTTCATTTTCAACTATTTTCCTAGGTTTTCAGATTGGGGTCTAGTTGGAGATTTTTGGATATTTAAGCCATCTATAATACTAAATATGTTGTTTCCTTCTTATTAGGGAGATGGAGGAGGTGAAGTGCAAAGTGGCATCAAGGAGCTGAAAATTATGATGAGGAGGTTCAGTTCTCAAATGGAAGGTGTAATAGGAGCAATTGACCAAATATCTTCCCACATTGCTCACTAGGATGCTAGGTTTAATGACTTGGAGAGCAAAGTTAGGGAACATGGGGGCCAAATTGAAAATTTGATTAACAATTCTAAAAGTCATTACAATATGTTAATTGGTTTAATTCAAGATAGCCATTCACAAAAAATCCATTTGAAGGCATCGGGCTAATAAAAGAGGATTATATATAGCACAACCACAATGGCAAATATGGAGGTTCTAAGTTTTCAAGGCCAACCAAATGAATAGAAACAACTAGATGAAGGGCATGTTAGTCGTGTTTTCCACTAATCCTCTATTTACATGTACATTTTTTGCATAGCCTTGTTATGGAAACTCATACAATATATAGTTTCAAATTTTCTATCAAGAATGCCATTACAGCTATAGTTTTACTAACTAAGAGGAAATTTTGTGACATGGCTCTAGTAAGAGTAGAGCAACTTGTAAAACTGAAACTATATATAAAACCTTTGATGTTTTCCTTGCCATTTTAATATAAAATATTTACTCATTTCAATTCTAAAAATATATAATAACACGATTCCCCAATAATCCTCTTCTAAATCATATTCTTGAATCAATTAATCTTCTTCATCAATCTATGTCTATTATAAAATATTCCAACTTACCTAAAGATTTTGATGTAATCTTTAAGTTTTGAACATTGTAAATTCAAATACATATTCCTTATTAAGATGAAGCTTGGATTAAAATACAAGGTTCAATCAATATGACCCTGGAGAGGGAGGACATCGATACCTTTTGGCAATAACCATTCATCACGTCCTTATAACTAATCAAACAAGGATGATTGCATAGCAACAAGTCCATGCCTTTGAGATTAAGTTTTTATTAGTTAAATATATCTTTCGGTTCTTGTGTATTGTCTTTGTTATTACCTTTAATATTTGTTTATATTGGCTAAAGACATCTTTGGGTTCTTACTTCTATGATTCTACCTAGCTATCACAAGAGTACTTTTGCAATGGAGCAATTGTCAATAACTAAGAGCTACAAAAGTATTTTGAGCAATGTTGGAGAGGTTATGTCCAACATTTTTATAACTTTTATATTGAACATTTTGACATATAAACTCTCAAACTCTCAATCAAAATATATAGATAAAATATAGAACTATTATCTTTACCATAATTAAATAAAAACATAAGCCCGTGTTATAGAAGAAAGAAAAAATGGACATTGTAGTTGAAGGTTTCGACTTGAGTGGTGAAGCCGATGCCGATGCCGATGCCAAGCAAAATGTGTCCCAAAATGAGCATCTCTGGAAATCAATCAAAAAAGTGGACCCCTCGAAGTTAACATTGACGTCTTACGTGCATAGATTTTGGTAATGAGCGATGCAAAAAAAGAAGGGAGTGAGCTAGCTGTGGAGCAAAACTCCCTCCATCGGACGGAGGAGGAGCAAAGTCAACGCTAACTTTGCTCCTCCTCCGTCCAATGAGGGAGGANAAAGAAGTGATCAACCGAGTGAGATATATTATTTAAACACTATGAAAAAGATATATTAAATTAAGTAAAGTGGCATATGAGGTGGAGCGTGCACAATGATCACACAGATTTATTAAATGTTGTGTCATAAATGTTTAACACGAACTATGAAACACATTAAACGTTAATGGACTTGGACAATCACATGCACACGCATTGAATGAATGTTAAACATATGCTGTGTGGAACTAATGCCAACTACATTGGTAGCAGGTCTGGAATTTAACATTCCACAAAACGTTTTTTTTCATTTTTACACTTATTTGAGATGTAAATATTTGCTAAACACATTACCAATGTTTAACATTGGTAGGTAAAAAAAATTTGAAACGTCAATTTGATGTTTATGAATTTAGATCACTCGTAAAAAATTTTAATATCTATGTTAATTACTAAAACTTAGCTAACAATCATAATATCTATGTTAACTACTAAAACTTAGCTAACAATCATTGGCCATTGTGTTGAGTCAGCTCTTGGGCTGCTCTTAATTTCTAGTTAGATCACTCGTCAAAATTTTTAATATCTATGTTAACTACTAAAACTTAGCTAACAATCATTGGCCATTGTGTTGAGTCAGCTCCTGGGCTGCTCTTAATTTCTAGTTAATAGAGGAACACATAAAAGCTAGACTTCTCTATTTCTGTGTATGTGTATTGTATTTATTTATATTTTGTGTTTCTAATTGTATTATTAGTCTTCAGCTGTAAGCCTTCAAATTTTTCCAAGGAGAATCTCTAAACTTTTCTCCTTTAAAATTTTGTCATTTACTTAATTAGTAAATTTCTATATAAATGTTTTACTCATATTTATATATATAAAAAAAAAAAATAGGAACAAAAAACTTAAACCATCATTAGAAATTTATTGACATGCACAAGAAAATTGAATTCGGTAGCATTATTCCAAAAGGTGTATAAAGACATGTAAGTTTCAAAGCAAACAATTTCAAGTATTATAGTAATTAAACAAAAAAACCCACCCCCTTTGCCTCAATATCAGGTCAAAAAACTTTTAAAGTTTTTTATTCAACCAGATAAAGTTTTATGTTTATGATTGATCAAAATTAAGTGTCATTTCCAAATCCGTAGATTATAGGAGAAATAAATACTTTGAGTTGTGTTATTAGTTCCTGCCGAAGGCCAGGGTACTATTGTTTTCGATAATCATTGACCAACTATTAGTTTGTGGTAACTCAAATTCAATTTACCATTTTAACCAAAGTTACAAACTTTTTTTTTTCAATTAATATAAAAATCATGTTTTTCTGCCAGCTGATTGGCTTATAATTTGAAGTGTTATTGCCACAGCGGCGGCGTGGGTATTGGGAATAGCTCCCACTTTTGAGAATTCTTTAACTCTTCCTTGATGGCTTCTGACAATGCTTTAAATGTTTTAATGCTTCTTTGATGGGCCAAGACAATACACTGATTCCTAAGCTTCTACTTTCTGCTCCTAGACGCAGTCATAAATGAATTAGTTTATCAAATAACTTGTCCAGCCCATTTTAATGCCTATGATGCATCTCTCCATGGCCAGGATGATGCGGACGGGGAATTCATCCTCTTGCCTTGAACTCTGGGAGATTCAATGACCACCACCTACAGTTTGCACCGCCTCTGGATTTATTTATCCAGACCGCCTCTGGATTTCTTTATCCGAGCAAATGGATATTTGGGCCATATCTATAAACCATATTATTCATTAAACTAAGACCCCAAACCATCATATGAATTTCGATGATATTAGTCTAGTCAGACACTCAACTCATGAGAAATGTGGAAGACCGGAAAGCTACTAAGAACAATTGACTGTTACATTCTCTTGCTTTGTCACGACATCTACAATTATCAGCAATCTCTTTGTTTGGACATAACAAGACCTAATATTTTTGGACTTTACCTTAGAGTTTCAATCCAATTGGGAATGAAGAAGCTAGGTTATATCTGGAGGAAAAAACAATAAACAATCAAAACAAGACCAACTGGAAATACTCACGATGTAACGGGCGATGAATAGGAAAATTAGAAATCCCACGCCAAGTACAATGCTTTCCCATCGCCACTGTACACAAACAAAGAAGAGAGAGTTCCACATCAATTTGACCTATAGCAACTTTGTCAAAAAAGGAATTGAATGCCAATAGGAAACCTTATGCACTTGGTTGAACGTTAACGTGAGAACAAATTATGTCTGTTTTCTGGGTAAATTTATTCAATTTGATGATGCCTTTGAGCTCTTGAAGGGACACAACAATTGTTGCGCCCGTCATGAATCCTTGAATAGTTGCATGGGAAAGGAGGTCTATGATGAAACCTAACCTACTCCATACAATATCAATAATAAACAGTAAATCGAATTGATTAGTGACTGAGAACCAGTTCAATTCATTTCACTTCAAAGACAATTATGAAAACTAGATCATAGAATTGGTTATGGGCTGGTAATCACTAATGCTTTTTAGTATATCAATTACTTTTAATGGTTGTGTTAGTTATTGGAGGACACCAACAAAAAAAGTGGCAGTCAGCCAATCCAATGTATAGCTCAGTGTTTTTCCATTGGCGAGATAGCCTCGTTGAGTACTGAACCAAGAAGAAGTGAATCGCGATACAACGGCTATTGTACACACTGCGATATCTGTAGAGCTCCCTAGCATTGCATATATCAGTGGAGGAACAAAGATAGAATCTGAAACCAATTTAAAGCACACTTCAGAGTGTTGAGCAAAAAGCACTTAGATGTTGAATTCAATAATGCAAACAATCAAATGAGTTTTTTTTAACATATGCTTCAAGTTCTTGTACTTGCAAGGGACGTCTGTTCAATTAAAGTTGCCTAAAATTGGCTTGATTTTCAATTTCAATTGGGAAATGCCACCCAAACGCAAGCTATTATACCAAGTTTTCATTGTATTGCGATGACAAGCACATATCCCAAATCCCAAAATCAAAAGCTGGAAAGAGATTACTAAGAAACTTGAACCCTGATGGAAAGTAAAACAACAACCACCATTGACAAAACAAAGAAGTTTATCCATAAATGAAACTAAGAATCATAAACTTCATAACCTGTGTTAAGTGATTTATTCGATTAATAAATTGTATACATCAACCAAACTGTACAAATCTATTGAGAAAACATATCACTTACATGTAAAATAAAATGTGAGTTCTTTCATATTCATATTCAATTAGATTCAATAACCTTTTAAAACTTACAATCAAACTATTGAAATAACTAAAACTGCATTATAGATTAATAACCCAGAACCTAGTAATATATTACAAATCACACATTAATTTATAAGAAATATAAGTTAATAATTGCAACAGAGAATAACCTTGTATCAGCTACCCTGTCGAAGTGTTATCAATTGGTAAGGAAGACTAAGTGTTTGTCTCAATACTACCACCTGTGAAAGCCTAAATACAAGACTAAGTGTTATCAGTTGGTAAGCAAAAGGTGTTGAATAGATTCCTACGGACTGATCAACTGGGAATATTGTATCCCTTTGTTCCATTCTGAGCATTTAGATTGGGAAGCACGTTGAAATCAATAGTGCTAGATCTAACATAGAGTAACAAAGACTCACATTCCTCCCTTTAGTTTCCTATCAATTATCAAGAAAGAGGCTTCCAACAGATTGGAAACTAGGTCTCCTAGATGTTGCTAAAATAAAGAATAAACATATTACTTGTTATTATAAAATGTTTCAATTATGAGCATTTGAATTGGCAGGAAAGAAACAAACACTCGTAGCAGGGTTTTGGCTATTTTTATAACAATAGCCTTCATTTTACTAATCATCCAAACAAAAAAAATATGAGAAACAAAACTAAAATTGAAAACCTTTTTTTGATGCCATCCATTAACGAAGAGAACCAGATAGGACTTGGGAGAGTGAGAGATCAAAGAAATTTTTAGCCTAAAAAAGATAGTACTGCATTCATGAGTAGTCACACAAGCCCATCGGAGGAGGCAAGTTCACCAACTTCGCATAGGTTATTCCTTGTAAGAATTCATCATATAATCAATTAGAAATTATTTCACCCAAAACCAAAAGATATCAAAGTCTTATAACCTGCAAATCACATTATCTTTATCACATTACCTGTGGAATGACAAGACTGGCAATAACGATGCAAGACAGAACATTGGACTTCAACAAGTTAAAAGAAGATTTGGTCGCCCTTTCAAAGATGGGAAACATAGCTATGACAAATGGCTGACCTCAGTAATCCTGAATTGCATGCAAAAATATGTTAATTATTTGTTTAACTTTAGTTGGGAGATCGATATGTTTAGATACCAAGAAACTAAGAAACGTGTATCACTCATGATCAATTGACAGAGTGTTGCATGCATGCCTTCCATATTGCGTCTTGGCACTAGCATCCTGTCATGCCCCCACATCTAGGACGAATGGTTGAGCTCGATGATAGTGAATTACATGCAAAAATAACTAGCAACAACCACATTAAATTAATAATGTGTCTGAATACGCCAATAGGCGTAAATTTAGGCACATACTATAGGGAAAAACATTAATATAAAAAGTATGTGCATAAATTTATGCCTATCGGCGTATTCAGACACATTATTAATTTAATGTGGTTGTTGCTAGTAACGGGTGCGCGCATAGACATATCTACAAAGTATTAATATAAATAATATTGTTTATTTAATTATAATATATAATAAATAATATTAAATATATTTATTACCATATTATTTAATTATATAAAACATAATATACTTAAAATATTATTAATACAATGTTTTTCTGTATAGTATATATGAAAAATATATCATGAAGTTAATTATATCCAATATCTATTATTCACATGTTATAAACTAACCTAATAACAAATATGATCACAGATTCATAATGTAACCTAGCCATAATGTTCCATACCATGTTATTGATGTACCAAATGAACATATGTTCATTATTATTAGAATGAAGATGATCGACGTCACAATGTGACATAACCAACATTTTTCTCTATAGTATGTATTGTGTCGCAAAACATACAAAGATGTGACATGAAACCTTCACAAACTGTGACAATGTGACATAGCCTTTGTTTAATTTCAGAACGTGAAAAATACATTGGGGAACGCAAGCATTCAAATACTATGTAGGAGGTTCACAAAGGGTTAGGATAAATTACATCATTCGTCACATTGGAAACAACTATAGTTCTGATTATGTTGGGATGCAATGTTCATGATGGTTTATGTGTCTTTACTACACATCGCAACGTTAGCATTTTTAATCAAAGAATAATATTTTGGTGAGAGGTTTGTCACATTGCAACGTTAGGATTTTTAATCAAAGAATAATATGTTGGTGAAAGGTTTGTCACATCGCAACGTTAGGATTTTTAAATCAAAGAATAATATGTTGGTGAAAGGTTTGTCACATCGCAACGTTAGGATTTTTAAATCAAAGAATAATATGTTGGTGAAAGGTTTTATTAGTTTCTAATAGCACAGAAGCTGTCTAATTGTCATCTTGCATTATCAAATCGTTCCCTAATCGGTTATGTGAGATTAAGTAATTCATTGTAATGTTGGATTGTAAGTTTATTTCATAGTTGGGTCTAGCTATGTATGCAATGGTTTTCATGTTCTATTTCGACATACATAAAGTATTGATAGAAATAATAAATTGTTTAATTAATTTTAATAAATAATATCATTTATTTATTACCACATTATTTAATTAATATAAAACATTAAATAAAACATAACATAGGTAAAATATTATTAATACAATGTTTTTCCCTATAATATATATGAAAAATATATCAGGAAGTTAATTATATCCAATATTATTTCTTTTATATGTTAAGCATACTTTATTATTTAATACCTTCACAATTACTTATTTTAATATCGATTTGTAATTAATTACATGATATCATTTAAATAATTTGTCGCAATATTACAATTAGTAAGACATATCACAATGTGACAAAACCCTTGATTAATGTCGCTAATGCAACATAACTGTGATAAACGTCACAATACGACAAAACGCTTATTAAATACCCACTCTCGCATTATTAATGTGTCACATCTTTGGTTGTGTTGACATATACCAACCAAACACTGTAACAAGCCATGGTTTAATGTCGTAATGTGATATAACCCTTGATAATGTAGCAGTGAAACATAAACCTTGAAAAACATCATAATGTGACATAACAATATGATATGTAACATAAACTGTGTTAAACGTCACAATGCAACATAACGCTTATTAAACGTCCACTATCACATTATTAATGTGTCTCACAATTACTTATTTTAATATCGATTTGTAATTAATTACATGATATCATTTAAATAATTTGCCGCAATATTACAATTAGTAAGACATATCACAATGTGACAAAACCCTTGATTAATGCCGCTACTGTAACATAACTGGGATAAACGTAAGAATGTGACATAACGCTTATTAAACGCCCACTCTCGCATTATTAATGTGTCACATCTTTGGTTGTGTTGACATATACCAACCAAACACTGTAACAAACCATGGTTTAATGTCGTAATGTGATATAACCCTTGATAGCGTTGCAGTGAAACGTAAACCTTGATAAACATCATAATGCGACATAACATTATGATATGTAACATAAACTGTGTTAAACGTCACAATGCGACATAACGCTTATTAAACGTCCACTATCACATTATTAATGTGTCAAATATTGGACATTATTACAATGTGACATAACCCTTGGTGAATATCACAATGTGACACAACCCTTGATGAATGTCATTAATGTAACATAACATGTGATAAACGTCACAATGCGACATAATTGCCATGTTGCATTATGGATATGTTGAGTAATGTGGTACTGTGACAATATTTAAGTCATTGTAATGTTGCACAATGATTAGGTGTAGTGAAATTTTCAGGTGTTAACTCTGTTTTGACATAAACGAAGGGTTATGTTTGATTGGGTTGTTTCTGTATGAATATATTGCATTATGGTTATGTTAATTAATGTGGTTCATTGCATTACAACATTAAAAGTAATTTCATAAGAGAATTATATGTTTAATGTATGAAGTGCTATGGTGGATCATCATAGTGAGTGAGCATCAAGTTGAATTGTGACATTGTTGTATGGGCATGATGGTCACTGGATTTTTGTTGCATGATACCATTAATTAAATTGTTTTGTAGTAGTTGGCTTTAGTTTTATTTTGAATTTCTTATTGCATTCTGAAATTGATCAAGGGCTATCTTGGATTCTGATGTTCATAGCTGCTTATGGTGTCTTGTGGCATGCGGTGTATAGAAAGTCTTCATAAATTACAAGATCGTTAATTATGTTGTTTTCATTTAAACAAGGTGTGAATGTCAATTGTGGAGCAAATATGGAATATCTTTGTTATTTCAAGTGGGAATAATTGTTATATAATCTGCAATGTTTGTAGTGAGATGTTTTCGTAGACTGTAATACTGCAACAATTGTTTAATTGATGTTTATTTAATGTGAAACTAAATTATTTTCTAAGCAGTTTCAGTTCCATATATTTTATGTTTTGTGATATTTATGAAAAAATAAAAATTTTAAACGAATACAAAAAGTAACAATTTCAATACAATAGTAAGCAATGCATCCATGAAAATGATGTAAATGAATGTATGGATTGTTAAAATGAGGGAATCTAGGAATTTAATTGCAACAATTACATATATTATTTCTACTGTTACTTGATGAAGTGAAATATTGTATTGATTATTTAAATTGTAATTTGAGCAACTGATATATGCAATTGTTGAAAAACATTTGACATTATGTCAACTTAGTACAGAAAGTGATCATAAATTACCTTATCGTTAATTATGGAATATCTTTGTTATTTCAAGTGCAAAAAATGTGTTCTTTAATGTGCAATGTTTGTTATCATACCAAGTTGAAATCGAATGCCAAACAGACATTATTAATGTGTCAAATATTGGACATTATTACAATGTGACATAACCCTTGGCGAATATCACAATGTGACACAACCCTTGATGAATGTCGCCAATGTAACATAACATGTGATAAATGTCACAATGCGACATAATTGCCATGTTGCATTATGGCTATGTTGAGTAATGTGGTAGTGTGACAATATTTAAGTCATTGTAATGTTGCACAATGATTAGGTGTAGTGAAATTATTGCGTTGTTTCTATATGAATATATTGTATTATGGTTATGTTAATTAAAGTGGTTCATTGCATTACAACATTAAAAGCAATTTCATAAGAGCATTATATGTTTAATGTATGAAGTCCTATGGTGGATCATCATAGTGAGTGAGCATCAAGTTGAATTGTGACATTGCTGTATGGCCATGATGGTTACTGGATTTTTGTTACATGATGCCATTAATTAAATTGTTTTGTAGTTGTTGGGTTTAGTTTTTTGTTGAATTTCTTATTGCATTCTGAAATCGATGAAGGGCTATCTTGGATTCTGATGTTCATTGCTGCTTATGGTGTCTTGTGACATGCGGTGTATAGAAAGTCATCATTAATTACAAGATCGTTAGTTATGTTGTTTTCATTTGAACAAGGCGTGAATGTCAATTGTGAATCAAATATGGAATATCTTTGTTATTTCAAGTGCAAAAAAGTGTTCTTTAATGTGCAATGTTTGTTCCCATACCAAGTTGAAATCGAATGCCTTGTTTATTCATTTGTTGATAATGCAATCTCTGTGTGACTGTATTGGAGATTATTGGTTTAATTGGAATGTTTACATTTTAACCGCATTATTTTTATTAATATAGAAGGACAGGAGATCATATATTAATGTAACTATCAACAGAATTGATAAAATACTTTTAGTGTATGAGGGAAAGATATGTAATATTAGTTGTACTATTTAAAAGATGTAAAATATGGTTTCCATTAAATTCTCGATATAGCCAATAAATTTTGATGTTATACAGTACATAAATCTGTTAGTGTTCTTTAATGTGCAATGTTTGTTCCCATACCAAGTTCAGATCGAATGCCTTGTTTATTCATTTGTTGATAGTGCAATCTCTGTGTGAATGTATTGGAGATTATTGGTTTAATTGGAATGTTTACATTTTAACCACATTATTTTTATTAATATAGAAGGACACGAGATCATATATTAGTGTAACTATCAACATAATTGATAAAATACTTTTAGTGTATGAGGGCAAGATATGTAATATTAGTTGTACTATTTAAAAGATGTAAAATATAGTTTCCATTAAATTCTCGATATAGCCAATAAATTTTGATGTTATACAGTACATAAATCTGTTTATTTTTAGATCAAAAGAAATAAAAATATTGATTTGAAGCAAAAACTGAAACATAGCTACTCGAAATTTCCATATCCTTTATAAAAAGCTTCATGAAATGAAGCCATGTTTTATTTAAAACCAGAACATACCAAAATTTGCACATAGTGCAAAAACTAAAACATTGTTTTGTTTACAAAGACGCATAAACCTATTGAATTACATGCCAAAATCCTACAGGGACTGAAACAATGTCGGAGGGACTGGGAGAAAATCATTGAAGAAAACCATGCTGGGAGTTAAAGGAAAGAAATTCTTATACATGATAATGTTACTGCATTGATTGTTTGCTGGAAATGGTAGACGGTGATTTGGAAGCGATGATCTTTCGTCAACTGCTAAATGAGTAACACTGCAAGTTTCCAAATCATAGTATATGAATGGAATTTCAGAATTCTTTCACATCAATATAGAAGTTCCAACTGCTCGAAATGGTAGATAGTCTGAACAATGTATATTTATATTTCTTGTCATACCTTGTAAAAGGGTCCATCTTAACCCTCTACCGTCCTCGAAGTGACTATCTGTTTGTTGAACGCAATGTTGAACACTTTTGAAATCTTGGATTTCATCTATGCACCATATACTTGTAAAACCATCATTCACAAGACATATCAATCGGTTGCAGTGTAAGGTCAGACACATAGATCGTTTCCTACGTCCTGTGTAAACTGAATGCATACCCCATATATTCATTTCAATGTTCAGCGAGTACATTCTGTACACATATGAGGCACCTTCTTCATAAATTATTTTCACATGCAACCAATAAATTTTTCCCTTATAAAAAACAACATCTTTAGGAGCAGTAGGTTCACCATCAGCACCAATTGTTTCTCTCCAAACTCTTTGGACATTGCTGCAGATATAAAATTTAGGACCATGTTCAGTACGCTTATGATGTACAAGTATCCATCCATGTTTTTGTTGACCAGTGTTGCCTATTAGAGAAAAGAAACCATAGTCTCCTATATCAATAATTCCTATATTTGAGAAACACTTTATGAATGGATTTGCGATGTAATAATACTTATGCCCTCGTACATGACAATATTTTGAGACCAAAATGATTGAACCAACTGTACATTCAATCGTATATCTGTATTCCAGATGAGGGACATGCAAGAAGGATGTATGTCCTGTACAATTGATAAACTTATATGCAAAATGGTTTTGATGTTGTCCCAATAGTTCAATTAAAAGGCCAGTTTCTGTTATATTGTTATTTTTCCAAGCGCTAACAAAAGATGGCCTATACAATAGCTCTTCACAATGTTTAGAGATTGATCGCAAACGAACCAATGTTGAAAATGGCACCCATAGGAGAATCATCTCTAGAAACTTGAGTGGGAGTAAACTCCAAATGCTCGGATCCATTTGCAATTAACTAAACAAAAACATAAAAAACATAGTTATTACCAATAGAAACATAATAAATTATAAAAATAATTTCTTTGCATAACATAGTCATAGTAGAACATAACCATGAACCAATGTCAGAAGACACCATAAGCACCAATGAACATCAGAATCCAAGACAACCCATCCTTGATTTTAGAATGAAAAAAGAAATTCAAAATAAAAATAAACACAACTACCACAAAAAATTTTAATTAATGGCATCATGTAACAGAAATCCAGCAACCAACATTACCATAT
>LPNX010885815.1:0-121170 GCA_001517045.1 Pseudotsuga menziesii
AAGAAGCTTGTGAAAAATACAGACCATATGGATTCTTCTCTGTCGTTAAAACGGTCAGCACTTAAGATTAAGATTAAGATTAAGCAGTTGGGTGATGAAAACAAAAATAAATATGCAAGACATACTCATGATAAATGGAACTCATCCCAAGATTTGAAAGAAAATAAAGACAACTCAGCTCTCCGAGCATCAAAGGTTAAAACCGGAATCAGGAAGAAGCACTGGATTTTTATGGACAAAAACCAGAATCAGGTAAGATGTGCACTAGATTTTCAAGAATTAGTCTCACAATTACTCCAATTGGTTATATACATTTTTCCCCATAATGCTATTGTTGTTTTGGTTTTCTCTAATTTGTAGAAAGCAGAGAAACTATTTTCCATGCAGAATGGTATAACGGAGCTCGAAGGTAAAGAGATGCCACGTTGTCCCTTTTGATCATATAAATAATTTTATGCATTTTTTCACGTTTCCATCATTTAATTACTATGTGTAGATGCAAGTATAACTAGAAGGAGCCATGATGTTTTGGAATTTGGCGATGCTTTGAACCTTTCTCCCATGAGATTAGGTGATGCTGCTATGAAACATGAATCACAGATAGAAGACCATGCTATGAAACAAAACCTGGATGGTAAGAAAGTTTTGAGACCATAACAAAACATTTTTATTCAATTTTAAACGTTTTATTATTATCTTTCACATAGTTTATCTCTATTCTTTTTATTCGACTCTAACGACGATATTACTCGCATAGATGATGAGGTGTTAGAGCAAAATGCGAACTCTGATGTGGATGTTACAGGCATAGATGACGATAACGCTGGCATAGATGATGAGGTGGTGGAGCAAAATGCCACACAAAACACTAAGGGTATGAAACGCTTGCCATCATATTAAAACACTATTTAATTTTTAATTTTTTTTCTGTCTATTATAATTTACCTTATTCAATTTTAATCATTTATTTACTTCTTTTAGTTTGTAGAGCCCATGTTGTTTTGCGTTTGAGTTTAAGTGTTTCTTTACTTTATGTAGTTTGCCTATGTTGTTTTATATTGTTTTGTTTTGGCTTTGTGCGAAGATCCACTATAAAGTGTTTTTTTTGAGTTTTTGTTTGTTTTTTCGGTAGGATACTTTTTTTTTTCATCTATATATTCTTTAGTTTGTGTATATGTAGGCAAATTCTTTTTGTAGGGGTGTCTTGACTAGGAAATGGTTTTTGATGGTTGTTCTTTGGATGAGGTCAAGATTAAATTCGGATTTTGTTTAAAATAGACTTCAATCGAGAGAGAGCAAAATTTTTATTGTTTGATGAAATTCATATAAATCAATGAATTTTATAACCCCCTATGAGAGAGAGATAAGAATCAATATATACCTTATAATAAAAGCATTGGTACCTTAGTTGGTTAATCATAGTTAACTAGAGTGTTGAGTTTGAAGAGCAAGCTTGATTTATCATTATTAGAGCTTCATTGGGATGTATACATAATAGCATCAAGGTAATAGGGAAATGAGGAATTGATAAGAAAACTTCACAATAAGACAAATAATAATATAAGTTCATGTAAGAATGCTTTAGCTTCCAACTCTTTACAAGCTATTGGTTCATAGAAATCCTCAAAATGAGTTGTGTTAATGATTACTTATAATTCAATTATTTGATTAATGTATTTAATGTCCTTACCTAGGAAAATGAGGATATTGTTATGATTAAATGATAAGAATAATCAGATTTAAGGAACAATATAAAAAATAACAAATGCCATGATAACATTTTGTAAATTCAACCTTGATTAGAAACCTTAAACATATCCATGTATTAGATGTGTGCATTATATAGTATTAACTATTAGGGGAAATGAATTATTGATAATTTGGAATAGCCATAAAATGAGGATTTGGTAGTGCGTAAGATCACTTAGATGCAAAGCACATATTCCAAGTCAACTTATTAAGAAACATTTAGCATTGAAAAACTTCCTTTTGGTCTCGTAAGTGATTGTGAGGAGTTTGGGAAAAGATAAGGGGCATGCATTATGCAGATTTATAATTTTGGGAAGTAAAAATTCATTAGGGATAGATATATACCTAATGTTATTAGGGATAAATAGCACATGTTATTAGGGATAGATTCTTTAGAATGTTATTCCAAAGATGCAATGTTACCATTTGAACTTTGGGAATTAAAACACTCATAGAGTGTTATATAAGACAAAGGAAGACTATGATGAAATTGTTTCTAGACAATTAGTTTCTTAAAGTCCACACGTTATTTAAAAATATTATCATAAACATGAGGGTATATAATTCCTTGGAATGATGCAAAGTGACCATCAAACCCTTGGGATAAAAAAGCTCTACAATTCCACACGAGAGAGGAAGACGATGGTGAAATTCTTTTGAGGGAATTATTTTTAAATTCTACATATTATTTAAAAGTATTATTGTGGAGATAAATTCTTCTTTTATAGACAATATACGTTGTTTTTTGGTGATGGAATCTGTTAGTTATAACTATGGACTTGTAAATCCATATATATAACAATGTTTGTTAAATAAATGCTCATTGACTATAGTTTTCTATATTGTTGAATGAACATGATTTTGGAGTCTTCTCTAGTGAAAATGAAGAAAAATGATATAGAGATGTACATTATGTTAAAAATCTATATTTTTGTTTTAAATGCATTCTTCGATTTGGTTAAAATTTCATTTTAAGTAATTTCCTTATCTTCTTGTAAATGTGAACCCATATTTTGAAATTGAAAATTGTCAAGTTCATAGGTTCAATTAGGTTTACGTTTTTTTCAAGATATTTCATCTATTTCATAGATAAATACAAGCATGTTTTTAACCTTTTAGTTATAATTACAAAATTAAAATTTTAGGAAATGTGAGCAAGAAACTCTATGGGTGGCTAGGAACTAATCTTTTACAATTTATTATTATTTTCATAACTGTATTTTAGTTTTTGAATTTAGTTTAAAATTACTTAATTAGTATGAATTTTTTCAGTTGAATTTACATATGTTGTGCATATTTGTTACAGGTCGATCGAGGGGAGGAGAGAGGGAAATGTGCATAAAAGGATCTAGGAGAGGAGAGAGGGAAATGTGCAAAAAAAAATCGAGGAGAGGAGAGAGGGAAATGTGTAAAAAACGATCCAAGAGAGGAGAGAGGGAAATGTGCAATAGAGCATCATGATCCTTTTTTGAAATATGTGTAGTGCCCCATATTTTGACTGAGGCTTATTTATCACTCAGACTTATTACACTATATTTACTTATTATCTGTGGACTCAACTATACTTCATAAACTATATTTTGGCATGTTATATGTGATTATTTACTAATGTTATGATGTTATCATGATTATGCTCTAATTATGATATTATGATATTATCATGCTTATATTATGCTTTGATCATGATGTTACGATGATTAACATGCCTATGTAGATGCTTTGATTATGATGTTATGATGATTATCATTTATATGAAATTATTGTGCTTATGCGATTATCATGCAATAGTCGTCATCTCATTCATTTATTTCATAACAAAAACATATAGTTGATTGTAATCCTTGGTATGATGTGATATGTATGGTGTGGTACATGGGCACCCATCCATGATGCGATTTATTTTGCGATTTTATGTGATGAAAGGAAATAATGTTGATAATATGGACCAGCTATTGATTTAATATTGTTATGAATGCATGTTTGCATAGTGCTAACCTGCATGGTGCAGGGGCTATGTGATAGCCAAGTGTGTGATGCAAAGTATGACTCAATACATATCTTGAAGAAGAGCCTTAATTGCCAAGTGATGGTACAATGACATGTACCAATAAACTCGATAGCAACACAGTATGGTTTGATGGAGTATGTACCCAGTATGTTGAGAGGGATGGGTGCATTTCCCACCCTATGTCACTTTGATACCCGAGGTCGTGGGAGGGTAGTGCTGAGACATGCTCCCCAAGTTGTTGTGATGACAATGGTCGGATGCCTGTTAGGAGAGGCTAGGTCCGCTAGTTGGCCGACGCTACCACTCTCAGGTTCTGTGTGGGAAGGTTAGTACAACTCGCATCCACTTTGTACTAGCAGAGGAAGGATAGGGAGGATGTGGACGTAGGTTAGGATGGTTTGACATATTGGTTATTATTGTTGAGTGTTGGACATTTATGATACCGGATTAGTGATGGTAGGTACCAATCTTAACTCACTGATTAATAAGAACATAACTGTTAAATAACTCTGAATGTCAAAAGAAATCATATTATATATGTATATTGGTATTGTTGCGTGAAATATTATTTGTACCAGCTAGAATTTAGGGGTTTTTGCTATAGTACGTGTGCAGCCTGTGCATGTACTGGCCATGCATGCACACCTCACACATGCATGCTAGTATGAAATATTAATTGAAAAAAAACATTAAATAGTTGGATCGATTAACTAAGTAATTGTGATTTATTTAAACCTGTAAATGTACCTTATTTATTAAAAATAAATGTGCGGGGGGAGGGACTTAACAATAAACATAAGCATGTCGATGTTATCATTTTAATCAATTAAT
Organism: Pseudotsuga menziesii; assembly: GCA_001517045.1. Lineage (NCBI taxonomy): Eukaryota > Viridiplantae > Streptophyta > Pinopsida > Pinales > Pinaceae > Pseudotsuga > Pseudotsuga menziesii. Next base: position 4,589 of record LPNX010885815.1, read on the forward strand.
AATAATACTGCAATTAATTATTTATTGATTAATAATTATTATTATTATTTTATTTTGTTGTCATTATCTATTATTATTATTATTTATTAGTGTTTATTATTAAGTACTTTTTATTAAGTTATTAATAACATATACTAAATTACAATATTATTATTACCATTTTACCATTAGCATAAAACATTAAACAAACAATATTGGGTAATTTTTATGACAGTTCGGTATGTTTTTAATTAACACGTTAAATTCCATAGGATAAGGAGGTAGTAATTTCCCACCACCTCATCGGGGGTGAAATCAAGAAAATCTATTTACGTGTAAACAAATGTATAAAAAAAACTGAACGGGTTGGACTGCCCAAGAAAAGAACTAATTTAATACTTATTATTTTTATGAAGGAGGCGGTGGAAGAAGAGAGGCGGTGGAAGAAGGAAGGGGGAAGGAGGTATAAGGAGGGGGATCGAATGGTTGAAGGGGGAGGTGATTTTTGCAGAGTATTTTGGGGGAGAGAATTCTTACAGAAGAAGAGAGTAAGGAAGGTGATGGAACAGGAAGGGAAGAAAACTAGAGGAGGGGGTTAACTCCAGGAGAAGAATTACACTAATAAAATAAGGAAGTTTCTATCGGGTTTATCGGCACGTGGGCTCGGGGGCTAGGAAACCCGTCGGTTTCCTAGGGCTAGCAGGTTCAACGCTGGTCAGCAGGGTGGATCATCCGGATTAGCATCAAGGCTCAGACGAAGCTCAGACAAGGGAGAGGCAAGGCTACAGGAGCAGGATTTAGGGACTATCTTCAGCTTAGGTCCAGGTATTTTTCGGTGTAACCCTCTCATTATTGCATAAATAAATGAATCCTGAAATCAGAATAAAAATTCATGTCATTTTGCTGCTACATCATAGGACTTAGTGCTCTGCCTCGCAAGCAAAGCACTACAATATGGTTATGTTTCTAGTAGCATATTGATTTTTTCATTGGAAATATTATATTACATATATATGTAGCATACATATTGTAGTTGCATATTGTAGTTGTTTGAGTGAAATCTTTATTTTTTTTATCAAATATGGCAAATAATATTGTATGATAAATTCCTATCATAATTTTGCATGATGTTCATGAATGTATATTTTATGATTTTGTTTCATAATGATTGTTAATCTAATATAATAACAATATGGTTCAATTTTATTAGGAATGTATCTTAAGAACATATTGTGTTATGGCTATGATGTTTCATAGAATTATTATAGAAAATATTTTATGATCTAAAAAATGAATCTCATCAATGATCAAAACCTTGTTCTTTTAAAGTGTTGTAGACAATTCCATTTTCCTAGTTAGTTCTTGAGAAGTCTTTATTTCTGCAAAATTCCTATATACAATTCTTTCTAGCTTGGTAGTGTTGTAGAAAATATTGTATTATGTAAAAGTTGAATCACATAAATGATATGAATCTTGTATTTTGGAAGTTTTGTAGACATTTCCACTAACATAGTCTATTCTTGAGAAGACTTTATTTCAACAGTTGTCCTAGATACAATGATTTCTAGCTTGACAGTGTTGTAGACAATCTTGTATCATGTAAAGGACAAATCTCATTGATGATTGAAAGATTGTATCTCGTAAGTGTTGTAGACAATTGCACAAGTCTAGTTAGTTCTTGAGAAGTGTTTATTTCCCCAATTTTCCTAGCTATAATGATCTCTAGGTTGTAGTGTTGAAGACATATTTATATCATGTAATAAATAAATCTCATCGATGATAAAAAGATTATAGTAAAGAAGTGGTGAAGAGAATTCCACTATCCCACTCAGTTCTTGAGAAGCATCTAGTTGCTCAATTGTCCTAGATAGAATGATTTTTATCTTGTAGTGTTGTACACATTTATGTATCATGTAAGAGATAAATCTCATCCATGATTGAAATCTTTTAGTTTGGAATTGTTGTATACATTTCCACAAGCCTAGTTACTTCTTGGCAAGTGCATATATCACCAATTGTCCTAGTTATAATGATTTCTAGGTCGTATTGATCAAGACATATTTATATCATGTAAATTATAAATCTCCTCAATGATACAAAAATTCTAGTATAAAAGTGGTGTAGACAATTACACTAGCATAGTCAGTTCTTTAGAAGTCTCCAGTTTCCCAATTGTCCTAGATACATTGAATTTTTTCTTTTATTGTTGTAGACATTTATGTATCATGTATGACTAGGAAAATCTCATCCATGATCGAAAGCTTTTAGTTTGTCAATGTTGTAGATATACAATTCCACAAGCCTAGTCAATTCTTGAGAAGTCTCTATTTCCCCAATTGTCCTAGATACAATGCTTTCTAGCTTGTAGTGTTGTATACATTATTGTGTCATGTAAAATATGAATCTCATCAATTGTCCAAAGATTGTAGTTTGGAGGTGTTGTACCCAATTCCACCATCCTACTCACTTCTTGGAAAGTCTCTATTTCCCTAGTTGACATGGATAAACTACTTTCTAGCATTGGTCTTTTATTAAAAATATTCAAATCTCATATAAAACTTGGAGTATGGAAATGTTGTTGACAATCCTTCATCAAATAAAAGATGAATCTCATTAATGATCCAAATCTTGTACTTTGGAAGTGTTGTAGAATATTATGTAAATGATGACTCTCATAAATGATTTGTAGAATTTGTAACTTATGTTTTATGTCTTTGTTCAATGTTTAATTCAATGTTCAAATGGTGTCATGACATTAATAAAACTCAAGTAGTATGTTTTAATGTTTAATGATTAATCGTGCTATTTAAAAGTTGAATCTCAAAAATGATCTAAAGCTTGTAGTTTGGAAGTTTGGTGTACACTATGATGTAAAAGTTTAGTCTCATAAATCATTTGTACGGGTAATATGTACTAATGTTTATGTTTATTGTTTATTGTTCAATGATGAAATGGTTTTCTGACATTGGTAAATATCAAGTAGCATGTCTTGATGTTTAATAATTAACTTTTTTTCAGAAAGAAAAAAGCATGTCCTTGTTATTCATAGAATCAAAGGGCATCTTACATAACTAGACGAGTAAGCGGGCTACAATCCGAGAGGACACAATACAAAGATGTCTTGCTGACTGTCCAAAGGAAACACAACTCAAAGAGTGTTGTGGGGGAAAGTCAAAATTCAACAATGAAGCATATAATATACCCATCAGAAATATTTGTCAATCCATCCATATCTACCATGTACATGAAGAGTGTGTGAGCAACAAACTAAAGGAGTCAGCTCACAACATGAAGATAAGGTGCATAACAGAGAGGGCACAAAGTCCCGCACCAACTCAAAAGAGTTTAAACTTGCCCTGGGAGGTCAAATGGCCCTCATAAAATTCATAGTAATTGCCAATACCCGGAGCCAAAGAAAGAGCAGCTTTAGAGAGACGGTCAGCTAGTTGATTATGTTCACGGTAGATATGGTCAAATGATAGAGCTAGGAAGTATGTGCATAGCTTCCTAGTTTCCCTACACCAATATTGAAGCTCAGGTGGTGACAGGGAAGACTTGCCCTTATCCCAGTTAATGACAACTGAGGAGTCTCCAAACACCTGGAGTGAGGGAATTCCCATCATATGGGTGGAAAGCAGAAGGGCCCAAAGCCCCACCAATTCTGCTTTAGTGTTAGTTCCTTGACTAATCCCCACATCAAACTCAAAGGAATGTGTTTCATTTAGGAGCAAGTAATACCCAATGCCACCACATTTTGCTGATGCACCATCAAAGAACCCACATGGAAAGACAAGACTTGGTCCCGGACCCAGTATTCTGGTCTTTTTCCTCTTTTCAGGAGGTGGGTAGTACTTCTATGCGAGGTGGTTGACTTGTTGAATCAAGCCCAACACTGACAGCTTATATTCCTCAAAGATAGTTTTATTTCTAGCATTCCATAGAACCCACATAGAGAAGAAAGGAATGTAACAACATATATTGTACTTTGAAAAGCTATCAATCCACTTCCCTAGGTAATCAGCAAGAGACAGGCTAAAAAACAGGTTCCAAGTGATATTGTTCGCTCAATAATGTGAGCAAGTTCAGCCAAACCAGGAAGAAGCCGAAGAGGTGCCCTGTGCAGTCCTGTTCTGATAGGCAGAGAGCACATACTGAGGGGCCTATCCAACCCCTCCTTTGAAGGTTGTCCCAGGTAAGCAGCTTATCTGTAATAGCCAGCCAACCAAAGCAACTGATATTTTTTTGGAGTGTACCATTCCAAATAAAATCAAGGAGTTTGCTTCCAAGCGGTGGAAAATATGATGAGACAATGGATTCGTAAGTCGCACTGGTTGTAATAGTACCTATCTACGAGTTTTGTGACCAGACAAGAGAGTTCATCCTCATAACCAAAGAAAGACTACACCTTTCCATACTGCTAGTAAAGTTCTCCCATGCAATTTTCCATTCACCACTGATACCTAGATCAGCGGCAGAGTACCAATAGTCATGAGGACCCAGGAGAGTGTTGCGAGCACAAGCAAGGGAAGTAATGTCCATGTCAGCAAGGAAATCGAGGAGATCCATAGGAAGGGACAGAGACTTTTGTACACCCATGATCGGATCGATGCCGAGACAGATGTTGTGACTATCACCAACAAACCATGCAAGTCCACGGCCCAGAACAGGTAAATTTTGCAGAAAACCCCTCCAGAAATAGAGACACCATGAGAACATAAGTTTTTTCCACAAAGCCAATCCACCACTGATCTCTGCTTCAAGTATTTCTGACTGAGCACTTGATGCCAAATACCCTCATGCTGAAGGGCCCACCAAAATTTCTTCAATCTTAATGCAGTACAGAACCAGGATATATTCTTTATGCCCCATCCCCCATGCTTCTTAGGCCACGAGAATTGTTTCCAATTAGCAAGATGGTATTTGTGCTTATTGCCAGCCGAGCCCCAAAGGAATGCAAAAATAAGACTTCTGAGCTTGTTGATGACAGAGACAGGAATGGGGGCTAGTCCCAACCAATAAACAGGTATACTAGTAAGAACAGCTTGAACCAGAACCAAATGACCTCCAAGAGAGAGCATCCTGTGTGACCAGTGTAGAATTCTACATTCGAATTTCTAAATGAGCCAGTGCAAGTCATTCCTATTATATCCCGATGGCTTGAGATGATAACCCAAGTACTTGAATCCGGCAGAGATTGGGCCCATTTTATAAGGCATGAACCGAGCAATATCCAAGCCCACATCAACATCTAGATTACTAAAGAGAAAACTAGAATTTTCCATGCTGATACACATGCCCGAAGCCTAGCAGAAGGTATTTAGAATGACATCGAAGGCCATCCACTCAGATAGTGTACCAGAGCCCAAAAGAATAACATCATCAACAAAGAGAAGATGGATAAGGGCAAGTGAAGGAGAAATCTTGATACCTATAATGAGACCATGAGACCTAGCATCGGCTATCAAGAGGCTGAGGCCCGCAATGACCAGAATGAAGAGCAAGGGCGAGAGGGGGCAGCCCTGTCTGATGTCGCTAGAGGCCTTGAAGAATTTTGAGGGTGTGCCATTGACCAAGACAATGAATTTTGTAGAGGAGATGCAGGCCATAATCCATTTGACCCCGAGGAGAGGAATGCCAATCTAGATAAGGGCGAGCCTGATAAAAGACCAATTGACCCGATCAAAAGCTTTTACTAAGTCCATGTTTAATATGAGGGCACACATATTCTTTGTTTTCACTGTGTGAAGGGTCTCATGTATAATGCCAATGGGTTCGACAATCTGCCTGTCTTTCAGGAACCCATACTGTTCTTTGGAGATATGAGAATCCAGGTGGGGTTTCAGCCGAACATCAATAACCTTTGCTATCAGTTTGTAAAGTAAATTACACAAGGAGATAGGCCTGAAGTCTGCAAAGGTAATGGGCTTGTCCTTTTTTGGAATCATAGCCAAGAAGGTAGAGTTTAGGGAGGGAGGGACACAACCCGAGAGTCTAGTATGTTCGACAGCAGCAAGTAAATCATTCCCCAGCAGATCGAAAAAATGAATATAAAATTCAGCAGGCCAGCCATCAGGACCGGGGCTCCTATCCTTTTTAAAGGAGTGAAGAGAAAATTCAATCTCAGCAGTGGTGACCGGTTTAGTGATGCCAGGAGCATCCAAAGGAGAGATCATAATGGGATACATCATGGCCACCTTAATCTATGCCAGAAGGTCATTTTGATTGTCATCACAAAATATCTGAGCAAAGTGCTTACAACCAAGTTCTTTAAGACCCAATTCATCCTCGACAACAGTACCCTCCTCATTCTTAAGTGACCAAATGGTGTTTTGGTTCCTTCTGCCAGAGGCCAAAGTATGGAAGTACTTCGTATTTTGGTCACCATTTAGGGCCCATTTAGTGCGAATCTTAAGCATCCAGGATAGAAGGATATGTTTAGTCAGAGATTTTTAATGGTGTCTGAGATGGGTAAGGGAAGATTGTTCCTCCAGGGAGAGGATACCGAAGTTCGATCCCGAGAGAATAAAACAGATGTTAGAGACAATCTGCTGACATTCTGATTCCAGAGTGGAACCATTGTCCTTAATCCATTTCTTAACAACCACCTTGAGGGATCAGAGTTTGTGTGTGAGAAGCTCACAATCAAAAAGAGATGGGGGCTCGAAAAGGCTAGACCATTGACTGCTAACCCAAGAAGAGAAATCAAGATCCTCCAGGCAAGCCCTATTGAACTTAAAGGGTTATTTGCAGGACCCAATGGGTTTGTTCCACTCAAGACAGATGGGAAAGTGGTCAGAGATGTCAGAGGGTAAAGACCAGAGCCTGTGGACCTGGAGGGAGGGAATCAAGGTAGCTACAATAAGGACACGGTCTAGTCTTTTGCTGACCCCAGTTGTGCCACTCCTGCCATTTATCTACGTGGGACCAGCATGTGGAGGGGCAATAACCATTAGCCCCAAGAGAGTAAAAAAGATGGTGAAAGTGCATGAAGAGAGGATCGATAGCAGCTCTATCCCCCAGGTCTCAGAAGATTTCAGCGTGAGGATTAGGTCACTCCAGAAAACAAAGACACCACGAGAACATAATTTTTTTCCACAAAGCCAATCCACCACCAATCTTTGCTTCAAGTATTTTTGACTGAGCACTTGATGCCAAATACCCTCATGCTGAAGGGCCCACCAAAATTTATTCAATCTTAATGCAGTAAAGAACCAGGATAGATTCTTTATGCCCCATCCCCCATGCTTCTTAGGCCATGAGAGCTGTTGTCAATTAGCAAGATGGTATTTGTGCTTATTTCCAAAGGAATGCAAAAATAAGACTTCTGAGCTTCTTAATGACAAATACAGGAATGGGGGCTAGTCCCAACCAATAAACATGTATAATCAACTTACATGTATGCTGTAACATCCCCTCAGAGCATGACCGTAAAACATGAAGAGTAAGTAAAATAAATACCTTTGACATAAGGTAAATGAAAATATCACCTTATACAAGTAAGGAAGAGGCTATAAATATTTATTTATTTCAAAGAGAATTTCATTGAGGATAAAGGAAAAACATTATTATATATTTAAACATTATTCTCCCTTTTACCTCATCCTTAAATTTATGAAAAAGGAGAATATAGTTAAACACAAAGGAAATATTTATTGACTCATGAACAAATATACATATATATAATCAAACTAGCTCATGATTAAGTTACTAATGGACTAAAGCATGGGTCTAGGAAGGATCTTGCATTATCACCACTCGCCAAGTTTATATCACTTTGAAAACAAGAATAAATATGCAAGACATACTCATGATAAATGGAACACACCACAAGATTTGAAAGAAAATAAAGACAACTCAGCTCTCCGAGCATCAAAGGTTAAAACCGGAATGAGGAGGAAGCACTGGATTTTTATGGACAAAAACCAGAATCAGGTAATATGTTCACTATATTTTCAAGAATTAGTCTCACAATTACTCTAATTGGTTATATACATTTTTTCTCATAATGTTATTGTTGTTTTCTTTTTCTGTAATTTGTAGAAATGAGAGAAACTATTTTCCATGCAGAATGGTATAACGGAGCTCGAAGGTAAAGAGATGCCATGTTGTTAAGTTGATGTGATAGATCACTTTGAAATGAGAACCTCAAATGCAAATAGCAAAAGATTAGATCTTACCGATTTGAGGTGTCTGTCCTGCTTCCGGAGCTGGCTGATCTAGGGTTTGTCAGAGAAACCCTAATTTTCAAAACTTGGAATCTTTCAGATCTGACTGGATAGAATGATAGATATCTTCAAATGGAGCTGTCCAATGTACTCCTTTTCTAAAAACAGTGGAGGGAAGCTCTCGGAACAGGAAGCCCTAGTTTTCCAATTTGTTCTGTAGAAATTCCTGTTACTGTTTATATGATATCTCCCAAATTACTACTCCTCTATGTATGAAATTTCTCACTGTGGTAACCTCAAATGTCCCTGATCCAACACCATAGGTTTCATCAGAATTGATTTCACCAATTGGGATTTATGATCATTTTCCCAAGGTGACCTGTTACAGGACTGTTCAGAACATTGAAGTTGTACGACATGCCACGTGTCACTAGTTCATCTTCAGGTTCTGAAATTCGGACCACAGAAATTAAATCTTGTGATTTTTCTGGAACATCTTCAGGAATTCCATTTGGACCTCTGTATCCTACGCTACATCAATTATCCCCAGGTGTCCTGTTTAGGGATGAATTCTGGAAGAGGATAGAACCCTAACTTGGAGGGATCATATCTCCCAGAATATAGTGAATCTGAGGAGAAATTTTGGATACAGTGTAAATCAAGATTTGAAATTCGGCCTCTGCAATTTTCAACTTTTTATCCTTCTCCAATCGTGGGATATAGCAAATTTACCAAAACTTAGCAGTTTTAGTATTTAGGGTTTTTCCAGATCGGGGTCAAACTAGGGTTTGAATTTTCCAGACTTTCACCCAACCAAATTTCTTGATCCAAGTCTCTAAACTTCAATTTTGAAGAGGAGAACAATCCTATGCTGGGATCACTCAAAAATTCCTCTTTTGTAGAAAGCCCTAATTTTCCACACCAAAACTGAAAATGCTCGAAATCAAATTCCGCTTCGACAGAAAGATGCGCCCTTCAATGGAGAGTCGGCCTAGCCTTTTTTTGCTGATTGATTGTGGATAGAGACCCAAAAAATAAGAATCCCTAGCTTCTATAGCTGCACAATGTCTTCTTTCAACTTGGCTCAGATACCATGTTAAATTTTCATATGCTTAGCTAAGACATCAGTATTTCATTTCACATTCATAACAAAAGCATATAAATAGGATCACTGAAAGATAGAAAAGCACAACCATACAAAAGGAACACAAGGATTTATCCTGGGAAAACCCTAAAGGGAAAAACCCAGTAAAATCTTCCTCAATATAGATGCCCCAAAAAGATAAAAGATAAAAGATAAAACCAACAAGGAGATCAAAGCCTGATCCTCCTCCTTCTCTAGCTACTTCTCTTCTCCACTAATGCGCTACTCAAGTGAGAGTGTGTGCTCAAATGAGGAGAGCTACACCTCTATTTATATTCATCCGTTCACTTCAATTAACTCATCCAACATGTAGGCTCGAGTTAATCATGTAGGCTCGAGTTACACATGTAGGCTCAAGTAACCACACTGGGGTGCTAATGACCCACCTTTACAATTAGAGGGGACAACCTCATGAATCTTATAATTTCTTCCTATTAGAAGCATCGAGGTACAAGATAATACAAGTGGTTCTCCCGGTAGGACCATCGGGGACCACAAAAGATACATATAGAATATTCTTCGAAGTTACAATATTTCAACATTGTCATGACAATGAACAGTTCCACTTCTTCGACATCAGTAACATAATTTCTAGGCTCATCTATTATTACATGGATTGAAGGTGTGTTCTCCCATGTACCAAAATTATCATGAGTTGAGCCCTCAATCACCTCTTATAGCAGTCATCTTGATATATTTTCACGAGCAAGGGTACACCCACCTCGTTTGTATAAAACACCATTATTTTTTATGGCTTCACCGATTTTCACCAACAATATTTCCTCATGGGAGGAACTTTACATCCACATGTGCTTCATAACTCACAAGAAAAAGATAGGACAAAAGAAATGATGTCACATTATCGAACCTACAGTACTCTCAGAACCTCATACATTAGGGGGCATCTGTTAACACTTAAATTTCACACACATGTGACATTTTAGCTCATATTGCAGTAAGGCGTCATAAACATATAACATGTAGCCCATCGAATACATCCTCATCAAATCCAAAAAGGCGTATGAATCCAAAAATTCCAAAGAACAATCAAAAGAAGAGGTCGCGCATAAAAATCCATGTTAACTTGTGCTATAGCATGTGTTAACAGTTATGTTCCTGTGCTAGCCTAACACAAATTTTCTTCAATATTCATGCGACTGTCAAAACCTCAGGATCTCAGATACCCAACATGCATTGAAGGCTCATGAAATCTCTCTCACCAACAAAAAAAATGAACGTGTCTTCATTTGATGGGGGAGCATTGAATAACCCCCTTTGTGTATCTTGGAGCTAGTTCATGAGGCGATGGGGTTCAAGTTTGGATGTTCATATTTATTGTCCACCTCTTGTCTTATAAAAGGAAGCCTTGGGTATGTATATAAGAAGAGAAAATTAGAGTAAGGATATGTTGTTTGAATTTTGTTGAGGCTTCCTCATAGCTCGCATCTTCCCCCACCTATTGGCGTTCCCCAAAATCCCTTTCCTTCTTCCTCTAATGGGAAAGTGTTTCTTGTCATTGGTCTTCAAGTTATTTAGCATTTAGTCCAGATGAAAAGGACCTCCCTAAGGGATATTTTTGGCTTCCCTTGAATCCCACATCTCCTAGGTGACACTACATGTACCAAGCTTAACCATTGGGCATTCTAATTTGGTTCTAGCATCTTCTCATTTTTATGGTTTGCATATATTCACCTTCTTTTCTTTTATTTCATCTCATAGTTGTTGCAACTCTGTACTTAGACCATTGACTATTGACATCTCTTGAATATATACATCATAAGAAGTTCTCTATGAGAAATCCATAAAGTGGGTACACCCAAGGAGCATCAATTATGTCACTAGGTAACTACCTGTGCTACCAGACTGTATCTTGTGAGTCAGGCCTAAGAGAACAAATTACATCACCAAGTGACTACCCACCATCACGTCACATCCATATCATATCGTGAGTGTTTTCCAAGAGCAAAAATAATGTCACCAAGTGACTGCCTTCTATCATGTCACATCATGTGGAGAACAGCTGAGGAGCACAAATTACGTCACCAAATGACTACCCACGTATTCACACATCAGAGCAACACAAAAATTGTGAGTGTAGCCTAGGAGATCAAATTACATCACCAAGTGACTACCTGCTACCACTCCACCTCATGTGGAGATCAACCCATGAGCACACCAAGTGACTACCTACATCTTCATACATGTTTGTATTCCCTCCGTAGCCCCAATAGTTATGAGACTTAATTACGTCACCAATGTGACTACTTATTGTATCATTGTGAGTGTAGTCTGGGATCAAAAATTATGTCATCAAAGTGACTACCCACTACAACATCACTTCAAGTGGATACCACCCAGGAGCACGTCACTAGCTTCCTGCATCTCACATGTGATATGGCACTCACTACTCCCTCTTTTGAGGAACACTGATTTGGATAAATCTAAGCTTGTCCCTGAAGTATTCAAACTTCAATATTGATAGAGGATTGGTCAACGCATCAACTATATTCCCATTTGTTTCCACATACTAGAGCTTCACTGCTCCTCTCTATATGATATCCCTGATATAGTGGTACTCGATCTTAATGTGATTTTACTTGTCATGATACCCTATATTCTATGACAACTTCAAACAAATCTAGTTGTTGCAAAAGATACAATTCACCTCTATCTCAAGATCAAAAAATCCCACAATTATCTTCTGAATCCACACTTCCTCACAATGAGTTGGACAAGCTACAATGTACTCTACCTTGGTTGATCCAGGACGACCTCAAAAGGTCAATTTTTCAAAGTCACCAAATCTCAAAAAAATGGCATGGTTATGAAGATCTCATCGAACCGATTCCAACAACACTTTTTTTCCTCAAACGAAGTTTGAATTAGGAAATTAGAGCATTTTGAAGTTTCAGCAAGGAGTGATTTTATGTGCAGAAAGTGACAAAAAGAGTGCCACATGTCACCATTGCATGGGTGCCACGTGGCGTTACAACACTTACATGGCATGATCACAAGGAGATACCTGGAATGGTAGATGATGACTAGGAAAAGTGACATGGCATGTTCAGGTGACGTGGCAGGTGACTAGGAATGAGGTGACCCAATGAGGGATTGAAACGTATCTCTTTTTTTTTTTTCCAAGTTGGCTTGGAATCCAAAATATTTGGTTGAGAAGACAGTTTGAATATGTTAAAATTTTTTGAACATGATTGAACCCATGACCACATACAAAAAAACCATAAGGCCTACTGCTATCCCATGGGTTAGCCTTTGTAACCAACTCCGAGGGGTTTTATTTGAATGGGTTGTAAAACACACGTTGAAAAATGGGGGAGGTAGGAAGTTTGCGGGTTTGGACCTAGGACTCTCGCCTCACATCCAATATATTATGCATATGGTATAACCGTACCAAAAACCACTATATAAGTTCCAACCAACATACATATAATGGGTTACAATATAAAGGGAGACATGATTTTTGAACCCAGAACCAACCAAAAGGACAATGCTTTACAATAAATCCGCCAACCACTCTGCCAATGGAGTTTGTTGGGGAGTCTTCCCAAAAGTACACTATATAAGCTAAAGGTCCGGCAGTGTTCGAGGAGATAAATTTGAGGATAATTTTTTATACTCTGTCCCCTATGTAGTCTATGTTATGAGAGGAAGGGATTGTTGTGGCTCATATCAGTTCAAGGTGGGCATATTTGTAATTTTTTTTCATCGTCTTCTTGATTCGAAGTTGCTGGTGCAATCCATTTGTGGATCCAAGCAACACATTCTCCCCATATCCAACACTTGATGTATTGATGTATCATTTCCATGTATTTTTCCTTTATGTTGAGATTATAATTTGACCTCTCCATTTGAGAAGTGGGTTCGGAGACATAGCCCTTTGGGACGAACTTCATTATTATATGGTGTTTCATTTTTTTTATGTGTGTTGTTTATATTCCATGCATATGGTGCTTCTTATGTGCTTATTATATGTGTTCATATTCTTTTATGCAATTCACTAAGTCATAGAACATAAATATCCTGGATCACATGGTATCAGAGTAGGGTTCTTTGACGTGGATTGTGAATATGAATGGTTACAAGAGCCAATATTTAGGAAGGTGAATTGGTGCCTTACAACTACGAGATTGGACGCATACAAAGAAGAACAAATATGGGAGTTGATGATGTTCACATGAAGAATGAAAAGGATTTGCACAAATATTTCTGCCAAATGATAGACAAGGTAAAAATACTATTTGTATATTATGAGAAGAGAATGACAAATTAGAAGAATCCAAAAGAGGAGGGAAATGCTTTTGTGAATCAGGAAGTTGGAGGGAAATATCCTACTCCTCCATCATCACCATCCTCTTGTTCAAGCTTCAATTCGAGTTCTTCATCTTCTCACCATTCTCATCATTGTAAGGATTACAAAAAGATCCTCCCAAAAGATCATTATTGAAGCTTGACGTGAAGTTTGACTTACCTATGTTCAATGCAGAATCAAATGTAGAGAATTTGAACAATTTTATAAGGTAGATCGAAGTGTATTTCCGATTCCAACAGATTGAAGAAGAGGAGGTGAATATCAAGTTGACATCTCTTCGGTTGGAAGGCACAATCCTTGTATGGTGAGAAATCAAGCTTCAGAAAGGTAATAAACAAATGGGTAATCTCTTTCTTCATGGTTTGATTTTACATTTGCTTTACATAATCAATTTATCCATTGTGTTATGTGCAAAAAGATATGATGGATTGGCAAAGTTTTAGACAAATTAAAGGTCAGAGTGTTCAAAATTTTACTGAAAAATTTAGAAAGAAATCACTTGAGTTAAATGTTTCTTTAGATGCTCCTAACACTTTTTTGAAGTATATTGGTTCTCCTCATAATTATATTTTCCATACTTTGTTGCTGTTGAATCCTACTAGTTTGGATGAAGTAAGTGTGCAAGCAACTCATCTTGAAAAAAAGGGAAAGTATGTATAAGAAGAAGAAACATCTAAGCATTTAAAATACTATTTTAAATTCAAAGGAAAGGATAAAAGACCAACTACAACAAAGAAGAAAGTGAAGAGAGTGCTCCATTGCACTCATTGTGAGGTAGATGGGCATGATGTAGATCAATGTTGGAAGCTACATTGAGAGTGAAGACCAAAGAAATTTGGTGGCAAAAGGAAGTAGAAGAATGTTGTTACAACACAGCAAGAATGGGTATCTGATTCAATTGATGAAGAAATGATCACAACAATGGGCTTACTTGGTAACCAATTCTTTCATCATGGTTCAATTTCTGTAGTTTCATCTCTTGAAAAGGATAGAAGAAGAAGTGAATTATTCCACATAAGGGTAGTGACAAAGCACACAAAAGTGGAAAATCTATTTGATCTAGGATTATAAGTTAATTTGATATTTGAAGAGATTGTCAAAAATTTTGACCATAAGACCTCACCAGAAACCTTACCCTCTCAGTTTGGTGCATGATAATTCAAAGGTTCAAGTTACCATACAATGTCGATTGAGGTTTTCTATTCCTTCTAAGTTAATTGATGAGTTTGATTTGGATGTGGTTCCTTTGGATGTTTGTGGTATTGTACTTGGGAGTCCTTATCTTTATGAAAAAAGGCCATCTTCTTTCAACAGGAGAACAATCACCATCTCATAAAATATGGGGTGGAATAGATTGTGAGAGCTCATGGCATGAAGGATATCTCATTACTTGTTACTGTAGGTTATATGAAAATAGTTGTGAATGGCAACAATAACCTTGTGCTTGCAGTTGCAAAAGAAAAAGATCTCGATGAGTCCAATAATGCTTTTGATCCTTGTCTTAGGAATGAAGTGCTTGAGATGGGATAAGCCTCTTAGTGGGGAGGAAAGCAACAAAATGCTTTCAATATCTCAGAAGAGAAGAAGAGTCCATCCCCAAGTATCCTTGTAAATATAAAATGCATATGCATGATAAACAACACAAGAATGTAGAGAGAACCCTTAAGATAACTTAAAGACATCAAAAACCTTTTGTAGAATGAATCATCCACAAGCGTTGTTGCTTGTTATATTTTAATACTCAACATCCAATATATTTCAATTTAATAATACGTGTGGATATACACTTTCTCATAAATATTTCTAGAGGTATATGCCACCTACAATTTATTACTATATTATTTTTATAACTACATTATGGATCTATTTCATGGTCAAATTAAATTCATTATCTTTTATGTAACTCCCTAAATACCCCATACTATACTCCTTAAATACATTATATAATATATTAATTAAATTAAATATATAAATATTAAATTAAACTTAGAATAAATATATTACATAATATATTAATTAAATTTGAAAAAAAAATTATACAACATTTTGAAAACAACTCTTGTGTTACATATGTAGCTTATGTCTCCCAAAAGCTAATCCAAAATATCACAATATAAAAAATAAAGAGCATGTCACTTCATTATTCAACATACTAAAAAACCCTAACATATTCTTTACATATATAACACCCCCACAATCATTGTAAACAGAAGCATGGTGTACCCACAAACATAGCCTAACCGATTCTTTACGTATATAACACCCCACCATCATTGTAAATAGAAACATGTTGTACCCACAAACATAGCTTGTGAAACTTGTTAGACGTCATTGTTACATATGAAAAATACATGGCTTAGGGAATTATGGACCTCGCAATAGGTGGTTCTCCGCTCTAGTTTCATTTTTTCATATGGAAATTACATGGCTTAGGGAATTATGACCTCCCAATAGGTGGTTCTCCGCTCCAGTTTTGGAAAAAGTAATGAAGAAAGGTGTATCCAGATTCTCGTTGGCTCTCGTGTTTTTTTTTTATATTTATCTGAATTTTTTGAAGTATATATACAAGGAGAGTGCCTTTCCTTCTTTACTATACCATAAATTCAGAACCTGTATTTGTTTTTATCAAAATTCCATTCCTATCTGTCTTGGTTTTGTCATAAATTGTCTTGGTTTTGTGAGAAGTTGCATACATCGCCCATTCCTTCAATCAATTTAATGGAACCTCATTCAAACGATTTCATGGTTCCTTTTAAAACGAAAAGGTTCTTTTCAAATTCTTTCGAAGGCCACGAAGTGGAAAGGTCGGGCATGCGTCTCTACAATTTGAGGAGGAAAAAACTAGCAGACATTCAAAGGGCCCAAGGAAGGACAAAAATGAAAAATCTACATAGTCAAAGGGAAGAAATGAATCCCTTTGGAGGAGAGATAACAAAAAGGTGTGTGGCTCTATTAAATACTTTGTTGAATCACCCTTTTGGTTTGAATTTTAGCAAATCTGTCGATCCAAAGGAATGGAACGGTGGACTTGATGACTCTTTTCAGATTATTAAAAGACCATTATTGAAGTTTGATGTAAATTTTGAGTTATATATGTTCAATGGAGAATCAAATGTTGAGAAATTGAATAATTTGATAAGGTAGATCGAAGTGTATTGCCGGTTCCAACAGATTGAAGAAGAGGAGGTGAAGATTCAGTTGGCATCTCTTTGGTTGGAAGGAACAACCCTTGTATGGTGGGAAATCAAGCTTTAGAAATGCAATAAACAAATGGGTAATCTCCTTTCTTCATGGTTTGATTTTACATATGTTTTACATAATCAATTTTATCCATTAGGTTATGTGCGAAAAGCTATGATGGATTGGCAAAGTTTTAGACAAAGTAAAGGTCAGTGTGTTCAAAATTTTACTGAAGAATTTGGAAAGAAAGAACTTGAGTTAAATGTTTCTTTAGATGCTCCTGACACTCTTTTGAAGTATATTGGTTCTCTTTACAATTATCTTCACCATACTTTGTTGTTGTTGAATCCTACTAGTTTGGATGAAGCAAGTGTGCAAGAAACTCATCTGGAAAGTAAGGAAAATTTTGTATAAGAAGAAGAAACATATAAGAATTTAAAATACCATTTTAAAGGAAAAGGAAAGGATAAAATAAAAACTACAACAAAGAAAAAAGTGAAGAGAAAACTCCATTGCACTCATTGTGAGCCAAATGTGCATGATGAAGAGCACTGCTGGAAGCTACATCGAGAGTTAAGACCAAATAAATTTGGTGGAAAAAAGAAGTAGAAGAATGTTTCAACAACTCAACAAGACTTGGGATTTGACTCAGTTGATGAAGAAATGATCACAACGATTTCCTTACGAGGTAACCATTTCTTTCATGTTGGTTCAAGTTCTGCAGTTACATCTCTTGAAAA
This sequence comes from Pseudotsuga menziesii, assembly GCA_001517045.1. Lineage (NCBI taxonomy): Eukaryota > Viridiplantae > Streptophyta > Pinopsida > Pinales > Pinaceae > Pseudotsuga > Pseudotsuga menziesii. The sequence continues at coordinate 22,124 of LPNX010885815.1, forward strand.
TGATAGAAGAAGAAGTGAATTGTTCCACATACGGGTAGTGACAAAACACACAAAAGTGGAAACTCTGTTTGATTTGGGATTACAAGTTAAGTTGATATCTGAAGAGATTGTCAAAAAGTTGATTTGGATGTGGTTCCTTTGGATGTTTGTGGCATTGTACTTGGAATTCCTTATCTTTATGACAAGAAGGCCATCTTCTTTAGATAGGAGAATGAATACTATCTCACAAAATATGGGGTCGAATACATTGTGGGATCTCACGGCAAGAAGGATAGCTCATTACTTGTTATTCTAGGTTATATGGAAATAGTTGTGAATTCCAACAAGAACCTTGTGCTTACAATTGGAAAATAAAAAAATCCCGATGAGTCCAATGATGCTTTTGATCCTTTTCCTAAGAATGAAGTGCTTGAGATGGGACAAGCCTCTTAGTGCGGAGGAAATAAAAAAAATATTTTGACATCTTAGAAGAGAAGATCATTCCATCCCCAACCTCAGCCTTGCCATATATTCAACAACCGACTAAGGTGAAGAAGTTTGGCTTACAGGATAAGCTACTCTACCTCTTGGGTATTCTTTGTATTCTTGCAATTGATAATGCACAAGTTTATACTTCTCATGTAATTGGGAATTTTGGGTTCATGACACATTTGTCTTATATGAGAACCATGAATGTAAAAGGGTGCGTGATGTGCTTTTTTAATCCCATTAATAGAGAATTGGAGATGCACACACCACTTCCTATTTTCTCTCATCCTTGGGATAATTTATTCATGGATTTTGGAAGGGGATTAACTATGTGAGAAATGGTCCATTTCATTGAGAAGATTCAGCAGGTACACCAATCATTCCAAGAACATTACAAAGCTGGGAGGATCGAGAAGGAAGTGAGGGATCCATCCCCTCACTTATCTGATGACTATTAAGGCTTTTGGAGGCCCAAAATATTCTCTATGGGGAGGAATGATCTGAAAGGATCTAAAAAGGTCAAATTTTTAAAGTCCCCAAATCTCAGCAAACCATAATTATGACTTGTCAAAAAATTATTATATACTTTGTGCCCACGAAGAAGGCTGATACCACTTGTAGTAACCATGATAGATATAAGATAAAACACAAGTATCCTTGTAAATATAAAATGCACACGCATGATAAACAACACAAGAATGTAGAGAGAACCCTTAAGATGGGTTAAAGACATCAAATACCTTTTGTAGAATGAATGATTCCACAAGTGTTGCTTGTTATATTTCAATACTCAACATCCAATATATTTCAATTCAATAATACGCGTGGATATATACTTTCTCATAAATATTTCTAGGGGTATATGCCACATACAAGTTATTACTATATTATTTTTTATAACTACAATATAAGTCTATTTCATGGTCAAATTAAATTCATCATCTTGTAAGTAACTCCCTAAATACCCCATATTATACTCTTTAAATACATTATATAATATATTAATTACATTAAATATATAAAATATTAAATTAAACTTAGAATAAATATATTACATAATATATTAATTAAATTAAACTTGAAAATTGAGTTAAAAAAAAAAATCAAACAACATTTTGAAAACAACTCTTGTGTTACATATATAGCTTATATCCCCCAAAAGCTAACCCAAAATCTCACTATATAATAAACAACTCTTTGTCTGTGTGTTACATATGTAGCTTATATCCTAAAAAAACTAACCCAAAATATCATTGGGCATGAGGTGGCCCAATGAGGTCTTGAAATGTGTCTCTTTTTGTTTTGTCCAAGTTCGCTTGGAATCCAAAATATTTGGTTGAAAAGAAAGTTTGAATATGTTAAAAGTTGTTGAATAGGATTGAACCCATGACCACATACAAACAAACCACAAGTCCTACTGCTATCCCACATGTTAGCCTTTGTAACCAACTCCGACATGTTTTATTTGAATGGGTTGTAAAACACATGTTGAAAAAGGGGGGAGGCAAGAAGTTTGTGGGTTTGGACTGGGGATTCCCACCTCACATCCAATGTATTATGTATATGGTATAAGCATACCCAAAACCACTGTATAATTTCCAACCAACATACATATCACGGGTTACCATATAAAGGAATGTTAGATTTTTATCATTTAAGCAATATGATCTTAGGATCTTATCTGAGAGAATAACATGCACAGTAATAAACACAAGAGATAAGAGACACAAATAAATTTCCTCAGGGAAACCATAAAGGAGAAAACCCCGCAACTTCCTCGGAGATAGAATGAGCATCAATGGTAGCAGTAAAACCTGAAAAACATAAAAGATGATCTCCACAGCTTGTTCTCTCTCTCACACTTGAGAGAGCTTCTTCTGTCTCACTCATGCGCCCCAGTGAGTGAGTGTGTGTGTGATAAATAGAGAGGCTCACTCTCTATTTATATTCTTTCATTCACTTGATGTCCACTTCAACATGTCAGCCCCACTTAACAATTACTTACTAGGGCCGCCATCTCTAGGAGAGTCTAATAACCCTAGTGCCCCGCAATTTGTGGGGACTTTTCCCCTCCGATCAACAAGGAGGGTTAACCTTAACACAATGGTGGGTAGTATTGCCCTAACTTACAATAAATCACCTAGGTTCAAATTCTCTAGGATAGTCGTTCGACTTCTCTAGGATAGTCTAATAACCCTAGGGCCCCACAAATGCGGGGACTTTAACCCTTGATTTATAAGAGGGTTACCCACAATGACTTTACATGACTTGTTTACATTATTGAATCTCCCGATAGGAACATCGGGATATGACATGAATCAATTACATTACAGATGCTTCCTGGAATAAACATCGGGGTACAATACATAAAATATACAAGTGAATACATTTTGAAGTTACAATTACATCAACACTCCCTCTTAACTAGGAAGGTATTCTCTCGACACAATTTATCAGCATAAGTCTTCTTTTCTGTATCATCTGGATCATCATCAAGTCATCTTTGTCTTCAAGTCATCTTTATCATCAAGTCATCTTCATTGTCAAGTCATCTTCATCAAGTCTAGATCATCACTTGATCTGGAGCATCACTAGATCATCATTGGATCATCATAAAAAATGGATCATCACTAGATTATCATCATCATCACTGCTTCTGTTATCTCAATCAAATGGTGCTATCTCTTCATTCTTCTCGTCACGGGAATTTCTACAGAGCCAGCCCTTTTTCATGCTGGTTGTAGGACTAGCCTCCATGTAGGTCTTCTTCGGCACTTATATCTAACCCTAAGTCAGAATGGCCTGCCCAACACTTACATTTAACCATGCAAGGAACACATCCAACATACATGTCAAAAAGGCACACCCAGCACTCACATCTAACCATGAGAGGAACCAATCCAGTCATCTATGTCAGAAAGACCCAACACTCACATCTGACCATGAGAGGAACCAATCCAACATTCATGTCAGAAAGGATTTTCACTTACATTTGACCATGCGAGGAACCAATCCAACATACATGTCAAAAAGGCTTTGCACTTACATCTGACCATGGGAGGGCCCAGCCTGCCCCCATGTCAGAATGGCTCAGCCCTTACATATAACCATGGGAGGGCCCAGCCTACCCCCATGTTAGAATGGCTCTACACTTACATATGACCATGGGAGGGCCCATCCTTCCCCCATGTCAGAATGGATCTCAGTCTCAGAATGAGGATTCTTGGTAACTGACCAGGTGCCTCCATTCTCCCAGAGAATGGAATCATCCCTTATATCTAATCAAGTGGAAACAAATCCCTCAATCACATCAAAATGGCCCTGCACTTATATCTGATCATGTGAGAACACATCCCACAGTAATATTAGAATGGCCCTCAGCCCCATACTGAGTATTCCTGGAAACTGACCAGGTGCCTCCATTCAGAGAATGAAATTCAGTGCTTATATATGATCATGTGATAACACATCTCATAGTCACATAAGAATGGCTCAACACTCACATCTGACATGGAAGGAACCAATCCTCTCACCATGACAGAATGGCTCAGCCCTTACATCTGACCATGGAAGGAACCAATTCTCTCACCATGTTAGAATGGCTCACAGACTCATCACTTCCCCTTGGAGGGAACCTCGATCTAGAGAACACCAAGATTCTCCCTGAAGTACTCAAACTTCACTCTAGCTAATGGCTTTGTCAACACATCGGCTATCTATTCATCCGTTGCAACATACTGGAGCTTCAATGCTCCTCTCTGCACCATATCCTTGATATAGTGATATTTGATCTCAATGTGCTTTGGCTTGTCATGGAACACCAGGTTCTTCGACAACTTCACACAACTCTGGTTGTCGCAATATATACAAGTAGCATCCAACTGGAGATCAAATAAATCAGACAGTAGCTTCCTTATCCATACTTCCTCACAACTAGCTGAACAAGCTACAACATACTTTGCTTCAGCTGTACTCAGTGCCACATAGGACTGCTTCTTGCTAAACCAAGAGATCACACCTGATCCCATACTGAAGTAACACCCTGAAGTGCTCTTCCTATCGATGGCACTGCCTGCCCAATCTGAATCAACATAACCTTCCAGGTTAATCTTTTAATTCACCTCATACTCGAGCCCATAATCAACTGTACTCTTCAAGTACCTCAGAATATGCTTTACAGCAATCAAGTGAACATGTCTTGGATCTGTCAGGAATTGGCTCAAGGTGTTCACATCAAAGGAAATATCTAGTCTCGTATTTGTCAGGTACATCAAGGACCCAATCATCTAATGATACATCATGGCATCAACCGAATCTGATGAAGCAACACTCAGTAGCTTCAGGTTCGATGCCATGGGTGTGGTCATGGCCTTATAGTACATCATCCTGAACCTCTTTAGGATATCTACTGCATACTTCCTTTGTGCCACGAAGATTCTGCCACACCTCCATGCCTAGAAAGTAGTGCATCATATCCAAGTCCTTCATATTGAACTTGGAAGCAAGTCTCCTTATTGCAACTTTTGTCAGGAACAAGTCATCGACATATAACAAGAGCATCATTGGTCTTCCACCTTCAACCTCAAGGAAAATGATGGAATCCTCTTTACTCTCAGTAAATCCTAGAGTCACCAGTAAGTTATCCATCTTGTCTTACCATGTCAAACCTCAGGATCTTTTGTAGTCCCTCCCTCTAAAGTGAAGCATCATACTCCTTCTGTCTTTCATACTCTATGCACTCTTTTCATGAGAAGCCTCGTGCTATGAATCTTGCCTTGTGTCCCACGATGTTTCCATCTACTGCATGATGGAACTATGAACTTCCCTTCATGTATCAATACTGCATCCTAGACATCTTTCTTCTTGAATTGGTCTTCCCTTTCTTCTTGGTTACTTCTTCATAGGTAGAATTTTTTGCATCAGTGATGTCATTGCATTGGTCATATTATTCTTTATATGTCGTCACTTGTTCTTCAGAACAAGTCTTATCCTTCTTTTCTTGTAGGTGATTATGTACGCGATATTTCCTACAAGTCAAATGCATTAGTTGTATGGTTAGAAACATTTCATAAGGCATATTCATAATGACAAATTCTTATGCATAAATATATGATCATGCAACTATTTTAGCCAATACAACATTCATCCATATCTCACGGAAACTTTTCTAGATGTCTTCCACCTCCACCAAGACAACATTGCGATTCTGCACTAATCCAATATGTTAGCAAAGAGGTTTCATTCTAGATAAGTAGTAATGGAGAGTTATATAGCACCATGAGATACTTACCCATCACATGCATATTAGTAGTATACTGTCATTAATGCAAACATTCTATCATGCATCATACATCAACTGAATATAAACAAATGCATAACAAAACAATATCATGAAATGACAATTGAATACTTATATTTATGTGTTTCATGGGTAGACTCCTTCTTGAGCCTTTAGCTTTATCATCTTATTCATTCATAATAGCATCATTTCTTATCCAAATGATAATATGGATAAGAGGTTCTTCAAGAGTTGAGTTCTTCATATTCCTCATCACTTGAGGTATCTTCTTTGAATCATGAAATATTTATCTTTAGTTGCTCCCATCTTCTTTTCTCTTATTATGAGTTGAGCATCTTCTTATGTGTGCTCTTCCAGGAGTCTTTCTGAAAGTAATCACTTCCTTCTGGCACACATTCCTTGAATGAATGAATCCCATGATCCTGGGAGGTCATTCAAGGTGGTTATCACAACTTCTGCATTCTCCACTTCTGCTAAGTAAAAACTAGTTAAAAAAAGGTAAAAAATGAACCAAGGAAAGCAAGCTTTCCTTGGGATCTTGGCTTTCCTTTAGGCAGCCAATATGATGTGCACTGATTGCTATATTTATCTTTTATAACAGAAAACAAAAATCTAATGCATGCAAGATACAAATTTTCTTTAAAATTCCATGCAAAAAGGACTATTTCCCTAAAGCTAGATCTAGAATGCTTATGAAACCTTTTAAGAGAAAGATCTAGAATATGGGATTTGAGAAAATAGATCTATGTTAAATTTATTTTTAAGATGATATATCTAAACAAAATCAAAGCTATGAACAAAATAACTAGGTAAAAGAGTTGATTTTGAGGGAGGAAGAGGAGGAGAGAAATGCTGGTTTCCTTGAAGATCCACAGTGGAGCTTTCAGGTGGAATGTCGAGGGACTATGCCTTTGGAATATTTTGGAGAGAGTGAAGAAGTAAACTAGATCAGCATCCTCTCCAATCTGGGAACCTGCAACTCAGCTGAAATAAAAAAACTTGCCGAAAAACTTGTGAGATCCGATTAGTACATACACAGAGATTCAGAATAACATGCATATAAGCTTATAGAACATGCTGAATATAGATCTCTAAACATGCATCAAAGGAAAGAGATGGCCAATAAACTTATTGAAAAGCACCTTTCCTATCAAGATCATAATAAGCTTATTATCAATCTTAGCAATGAATCCACAAGCAATTAGCAAATTTTCAACACAGATACAAGTTACCTCAGTAAAAAAATGGCAATGATCATCCACACATACAATGGCACAACATCGTCTTGCCTCCAAAGCTTCTCTTTATTTCAAATGAACAATAACAACAGTACAATAGCAGCAGCACCTCAATCCCAGTTCTAACTAGCTTGGAAGAGGTAGCTTGTACTGTATTTAAACAGAAAATAGGAGATCTAGCTCAGGGGGGGCACAAATCCCAAGGAGACAAACCACTATAGATGAAGGAGAGTCCATCAATGCCTGATCTGTGTCTAACTAAGCCAGATCTGAGTCTCATTGAGTGAAAATGTCAATCGGGGGGATGATATGACTGACACCTCAACTTGTTTAGTGAAGCATCCACCAAAACTCATCCAGATGAGCCAAAACATGTGAAGGAGAGAGGGAGGGTGAAATTCCCCATAAAGGATGCTGAAGATCTACTCTGGATTTGATTTGATCACCTCCTTCAGTCAAGGATTTGTTAGATCCAATCAATCAGGTTCAGATCTGACTGATTTCAATCAAATCGGCTGAGAATCCACCGATCTATGATTTTGGATTTTCTCCATTATTCATCAATTTATTAATTAAAATAATCAATAATTGATTTTTCTGGCTTTCTGACCTGAGTGATGGAAAATCACTCAAAACTAGGAAATAGTAGGTCCATGGGTTTACATGGTGTTCTTAGCTTGAAAATGAGCACCTACATGACTGAAACTGATTATTTGGCCCACTTTTATTACAAAATCAATTTTTCCAATTAAACTATTAAAAAATAGCCTAAGTTTTGGAAAAATTAAATTTTAATAAAAAACACTAAAAAAACTAAAAAATTGAAAAATTGAAAAAACCTAGGGGGACTTAGACATGTTCATATGACTCGACCATGATGTCTAGCATGTTTATACATTGACACATAGACTCTAATAACCTCAATAGGCCTAAATTCCAAGCCAAGCACCCCAACTTTGGAGGTATGGAGTGAAAAACTCAGAAATTATCAGTCATTTATTCAACAACCAATAATAACCAAGGGAAAAAACACCCTGGGCTGATTGGATTGACAAATAAATTCTAAGAGACTGAGTCTTTTACAGACACTATCATGCTAGAACATTTATTACAATTCCCCCATGGGGTATGAACATGTGATATAGTACAACAAACACTTCCCGGAAGTACTTCCAAAGGTCTTCTGAAGTCCAAACAAGTTATCCTTGTCCGGTTCACCAGGCTCACTTGATAAAAAACCACTAAGTACAACTTAGGTGGTAACATTCTGGCTCCAACTGCAGGACGTGTGCTCGATCTGGTCATAAGTCAAGGAGAGGATACGAGAACACCAGAATCTCTGGTTTATACACCCTGTAAAAACATCTCAACTTGACAAGAAAACCTCAGTAGCACAAGCTTTACATAAAAACCAAATGAACCATTAAGATGATTTATTTAAACAAAATAAATGTAACTAACTAAAATAATCAAAGTTGTATTATAGCTAAGTATAAAATAGAAATGCAAAAAGTAAATGCTCTCTTTCAAGGAGCTTATTTTTCATACTCTAAGCATGATATAAAAAGGGTTAAGTGTAATTAGAAATCCAATGTAACCACCTAAGAATTTTATTAACATAATTTTTTTTTCCTTGTGTTTGGTTACCAGCCAAAGTAAGGATACTTTATTCAAAAAATACAAACCCGCGTGATGATTTAGAATGGGCGGGATGGATGGGAGATCATAGGAATGGATAATGTCATAAAAATTCTTCCCCAACTTGTATGTGCTCATGCAGGTTGCTTCTATCCATGACTGGATAAGACTGGTATACCAATCAGAATGATGAGGCAGACTGACTACATCATCATACTGATCACCGATGCTTATCAAATGATAACTCGTTGCACAAGCCCCAAGTAGCTCCAAATCATAAGGGACCTCTATATGTGAAAAAGATGGCTGAGACTGATATTCCACTGACTGCATCACATCTGAATTTTCACAACACTGCTTCTCAATGTCTTCATTACTGATACCCTTGTGCAGCTCATGATATGACTCTGAATGATCACATGAAAATTCTAAATGCTCCTCTTCCATACTAAGGTTTTCCAAGGTCTCCAGATCCATGCTTCCCTCTATGGAAGTATAGTAGATTGGAATTCAACAAATTTCTAAATAGACACTCCCCTTGCTAGATATAGCATAGATAGGATTCTTAATAAGATATCCACAAAAATACCAATAGTCATCACCATCATCTATGTTAGATGTGATGGATTCCCCATTGCTGATATTAGGTTCCGATATCAAGTTTTCTTTGTCTTCATTACTGATACTGATATATGGCTCAGACTGATCATGTGGATAAACTGCATGCTCCTTTTTCATATCAAAGTTTACCAAGGCCACATGGTCCATGCTCTCTCCTTTAGATATGCCATAGATAGAAAAACCATCAAAAGTTTCAGGTTCATTATTTTCCTCTTTATTCATGTCATAGATCGGATTTTCCATGAATGTCCAGGACTCCTCATCAATATCTTTGTTGGGGATAAGGGAGTCTTCGTCACTTGTATCATGCTCCAAGATATACTTGTCCTCATTTTCATACTCATCTTCTTCAGAGAAAAGGTCACAAGGCAGTAAACCGTCCAGACTGTCATCACTATATAGAGAACACGTAGGAGTCCCATCATGTACATTACAGTTTTCATCATAAGTTTCACTATAAGATTCTGTAATGGTTTCATCATTAGGTGTGTACTGTTTAGCTGGTGACAAAGGGTATGCCTGGCCTACCATGTATATACGATTAGGCTCGCTTGAAGTTGTTTCCTGATTACTGACCTCAGGAAGTCCATGTTCCATGACTTAATTTGCAACATAACAAGTGCTTTCTTGGTGGAAGTGCTCACAGGGTCTACACCATGGAATTACTTCTTCTACCATGTTAGCTGAGTCTAACTAGTTTGGAATCCTAGGCTCCTGCTGAGGAAAAATATCTTGATACATTTGATTCTTCTTGGGCTGAAAGTTCCTAGGTCCATTATTCCTTTCCATTGTGATCAATCTATTATGAATGTGATTCAAGTGTGCAGAATGATTGGTCATTAGTTGGTTTTGACTAGTAACCAAGTCTTTTATCATGTATGTTACCTTTTCCATGGGATCTTTAGAGGCTTCCTTTTCTTCTGATTCAACAGCTTTTCCCTTTTCTTTGTTGTATGAAGTGTTTTCCCTAATGTAACCTGGAATGTTGAATTTGCCTAAAGATTGCATATTCTTTTCTATTTTCTTGGCCAATTCCTGAGTAGTTTTTAGATTGGTCGGCTCTTTGTCTCTTAACTGGTACCTCAAATCACCATTTAAAGCTTCGATGTAAGATATGAGGATGGAGGCATCCTTTGGCTTGATTTCATTAGGGAGGTCCGCAACCACACACCTGAACTTAGTGTTAAATTCATCCATGGTTTCATTCTCCATCTTCTTAATGTTATGAAGGGCAACAAGTAGATGTCTTGGTTCTTTCTTTTCTCCCCATTTCTTCTTAAAACCCTCTAGGAATTCACTAAGAGTTTTATATGAATCATCATCTAGGTCGAAGTACCATTCTTCAACATCATCTTCTAAGGATAAAGAAAAGAGATTCATTTTGACACCGTCATGGTCATGGGAAACATCATTGCAATAAATGACCAGGTGCTTTTCAAACTTTCGAAGGTGAGACTTGGAAGTGATGGCATTATTTCCCGGAGCTTCTTGATAGCATCTTTTGGAATGGCATAGGAAGCACCTGCTATCTGAGAAAAGTCAAGGGGTTTGAATAATTTCGCCATTTCTTGAGATTGGTGAACATGACTCTCTACAAATATGTGATGGATATCTCAGAGGGATTGGTATCCTAAATCTTCAAGGTTTCTACGAGAAGTATGCCTATTCAATCTTTGCCTAATAAACCTTTCGGGATCAGGGAGAGGATTGAATAATTGTCGGCAGTTTCTTCGGGTAGAAATTATTGAAGGGATGTTAGACAGTGGAGTCACCAGATGGATCGAGTTTTAATTTTTTATGTTTTTTAAAGACAAGATCAATCAAATATTTTTTTTTTTATCTTTTTAGTTGTTTAGAAAAATTTAAGCTAAGTCGTACCCGAGAATAAAAAGATTTATCCCCGGCAACGGTGCCAAAAAAGTGTTGCCACCTTCACACACCTGGGTCACATGGCAAAAATCTTCAAGCCACTCGGTGTGTCCTTGGGGGAAAGTCTCGAGTCAAGGTTGTCACCTTGTTCTTGACTCCTCCATTTAGGATGAACTCCTAACAAAGCCAAGGGGGGTAGACCCTATTAAGTTAGTAAGGCTAATTACTTAGTATGGTGATGTTAAACTGAATGAATTACTTAGGAGTTTGAAAATTAACCAAAAAACAACCATAGATGACAAGATACAAAATGAGCACATGAAAGCACAATGTTGAGACACAATATATATATATATATATATATATATATATATAGAAAGAAAATAACCACTGCCTTAAAATGGAGTCAAAATAAAATCAGTGTACTTGCATGTGCTTGGAGTGAATGTTTTGTAATTGCCTCTTGGCATGTTTTAAGTTAATGTGAAATATGAGTTGATTAAAATTAGGCGAAGGGGTGGACTCCAGATATACCCGAGAGTACTTGGAGTATGTCCAAAACTAAAACTTCACGGCTACCCGCAAGGAATATGTGGGATGAATGGAGTCTTTGGGGCTATTTTTCATAATGCACCCGTTAGGGTGTGACAGAGATCGGTGCCCCGATGTCACTTTTCAGAAGTTCCTGCTTCCTTTGGGTAATTTGCCACCGTAATGGTTTGATCTAGGTGTTGGATTTTCACCTCATGGTTTGTCAATTTGAGAGAGTGAGTCCTAATTATTCTAGTCACTCAAATTATTTTGATACATCTTGAATGATCAGATGAACCATAGCCAAGTGCAGAGCATACACACCGGAGTCTTGTCAATTTTAGTAAATTTTTAAATGGGTGTTCTTGTTAAAAAAGAAAACCCTCCAGGAACCTCTTTTGATCCAAGTGGATCTCAATCGGGGAATCAAGGAGGGGTTAAATTTTTAATAGCTGAAGAAACAAACGATGAAAAGGAAAACACAGATACACAATTCCGGTTTTTTAATTAGTCCCACCACGCATCTCTTTCCCGTTTCGGGTCAATGGGGAAGTCGTAGGGTAAGTATTAAGATTACTTTGAAATATCAAATATGTAATATGAAATTGATAATGAATCAAAGTATACTACCCTGCATATTATAGCTACGCTAGTTTGAAAAGAGATGAACAAAAAGTAAAAAATTGACACCGACGCAAATCTCCCCAGGGGGGATGGTGAATGGGCTGGAAAGAGCCTATTCAATTTTTTTTTTTATTACCAGTGGTTACAATATCATAAAATTGATATGATTCCTCTTGATTCTTATATAGAATTAAATCAAGAGCTTACAAAGTGCGAAAATTAAAGATTTCAGTAAAAAAGGGAGACCCCTAGGGGGATTCAGAGGCCCAAAAGTCACTTTCGAGCAGAAGCTCCTAATTTTTTCTGTTATGCCTGATAAAAAACAGAAATCTTATTAGACTGAAATATGCCCAAAAGCACTCTGAAAGTACCTTTGGGTCAGCTTACTTTTAACCAAAAAATGCTAAGTAAAAACTAGTTAAAAAAGGTAAAAAAGGAACCAAGGAAAGCAAGCTTTCCTTGGGATGTTGTCTTGCCTTTAGGAAGCCAATATGATGTGCACTGATTGCTATATTTATCTTTTATAACAGGAAACAGAAATCTAATGCATGCAAGCTACAAATTTTCTTTAAAATTCCATGCAAAAAGGACGATTTCCCTAAAGCTAGATCTAGAATGCTTATGAAACCTTTTAAGAGAAAGTTATAGACTATGGGATTTGAGAAGATAGATCTATGTTAAATTTATTTTTAAGATGATAGATCTAAACAAAATCAAAGCTATGAACAAAATAATCGGGTAAAAGAGTTGATTTTGAGGGAGGAAGAGGAGGAGAGAAATGTTGGTTTCCTTGAAGATCCACAGTGGAGCTTTCAGGTGGAATGTCGAGGTACTATACCTTTGGAAGATTTTGGAGAGATTGAATAAGAAACTAGATCAGTAGCCTCTCCAATCTGGGAACCTGCAGCTTAGCTGAAATAAAAAAAACTTGCCGAAAAACTTGTGAGATCCGATTAGTACATACACAGAGATTTAGAATAACATGCATATAAGCTTATAGAACATGCTGAATCTAGATCTCTAAAAATGCATCAAAGGAAAGAGATGGCCAATAAAATTATTGAAAAGAACCTTTCCTATCAAGATCATAATAAGATTATTATCAATCTTAGCAATGAATCCACAAGAAATTAGCAAATTTTCAACACAGATACAGGTTACCTTAGTAAAAAATGGCAATGATCACCCACACATACAATGGCACAACACCGTCTTGCCTCCAAATCTTCTCTTTATTTCAAATGAACAATAACAATAGTACAATAGCAGCAGCACCTCAATCCCAGTTCTAACTAGCTTGGAAGAGGTAGCTTGTGCTTTATTTAAACAGAAAACATGAGATCTAGCCCATGTGGGTGCAAATACCAAGGAGACAAACCACTGTAGCTGAAGGAGAGTCCATCAATTCTTGATCTGTGTCTAACTGAGCCAGATCTGAGTCTCATTGAGTGCAAATGTCAATCCGGTGGTTGATCTGACTGACACCCCAACCTGTTGATTGAAGCATCCACCAAAACTCATCCAGATGAGCCAAAACATGTGAAGGAGAGAGGGAGGGCGAAATTCCCCATAAAGGATGCTGAAGATCAACTCTGGATCTGATTTGATCACCTCCTTCAGTTAAGGATTTGTCAGATCCAGTCAATCTTGTTCAGATCTGACTGATTTCAATCAAATCGGCTGATTTCAAGTCAATCTTTGGGGTTGATGAAGGAAAATTGCTGGGACACATCATTTCTAAGGATGGCGTCAATGTCGATCCTATACCCCATCTAAATGACTTATTTGATCAAGTAGGTGGACCAAGGTTATTCTCAAAGCTAGATTTGTGATCTAGTTCCCACCAAATCATAATTAAAGAATAATACATGAATAAGACTTATTTCAGAACACGGTATGGTAACTACGTATTTGTAGTAATTCCATTCAGATTAACAAATGCTCTTGCCACATTCATGTGTTTAATGAATAAAATATTTAACAAATATCTAGATTAGTTTTTGTTAATATTTATAGATGACATCTTGATTTACTCAAGATTAGAAGAAGAGAAAAAACAACATTTGAGAATAGTCTTACAGACCTTGAGAGACCATCAACTTTACTCCAAGTGCGAAAAAATGTGAGTTCTTTAAAAATAAGATACAATACTTGGGCCATGTAATATCATAAGAAAGGATTGTAGTGGATAGTGAAAAGATAGAGTCCATTGTAGAATTGCTAGTGCATACGGATGTGGTAGACATATGTTCCTTCATGGGAATCGTCGGTTACTGCCGACAATTTATTGAAGGATTTTACAATATATCTTACCCAATCACTGCACTTCAAAAGAAATGAGTAAATTTTATATGGTCTCAAAAATGCAAAGAACAATTTGAGAAATTGAAGAAGCTACTAACAACAACACCCATCCTTAAGGTAGATGACCCTTACAAGGAATATACAGTATGCACTTATGCGAGTAAATAAGGTTTTGGAGGGATACTATACCGGGAGGAACATGTAGTGTGTTATGAATCACATAAATTTAAATAAAACGAATGAAATTACGTGGTCCACGACTTGGATTTAGCCTCGTTAATACATGCTTTAAAAATGTGGTGTCATTCTTTGTTGGGGAAGAATTTCTTATTACTGATAGACAATACTTGTGTAAATAATTTATTCACCCAACTCGGGCTTAACACAAGTCAAGGAAGGTGGATGGCCTTGTTTAGTGAATTCGATTCTGAAATAAAACACATAAAAGGTAAAAACAAAGTGTTTGATGCACTTATCCGAAGGACGTATGAGCTTTACGATCTGTTTTAAGTCAACCAGAAAGTGACCTTAAGAGAATAATTAAAATTACAAGTGTTAATGATGCTGAATATGTAAATGTATTGATTAATCCGCTAAAAGATGAGATAAATTTAGGCAGAACATAGTTAAAACCAGAAGGCCTATATGGTTCAGGAATATATTATATATCCAAAGTATAACGGAAATATAGTTGCTGATTTTTAATGAAATTCATAAACAACCATATGTCAGCCACCCTCCATATAAAAAATTGATAACAACCTTAAAAAAACAGTTTTACTAGCCAGGTTTAAAGGTATATTTAATAAATTATTTGTATAGATGTTTGGAATGTAAATAGGTGAAGGATGAACACCAACACCCTGTAGGTCTATTACCACCTCTACCAATTCTTGATTGGAAATGGGAGGTCATATCTCTAGATTTCATCATAGGTTTTCCAAGAACACAAAAATAACATGATTCAATTATGGTTGTAGTAGATAATTTAAGTAAATCAACACATTTTATTTTTGTGAAGTCAACTTACAAAGATGCCAATGTTGCAGAGATATTTTATGAAGGAAATATTTAGATTACACAAACTACTAAAAATGGTGATCTCTGATTGGGATATCAAATTCACATCAATTTTTTGGAAATCCTTGTTTGTAGGATTGGAGACCAAACTAAACTTTAGTACTATTTATCACCCATAAAAATATGGGAAGAAAAAATGTACCCACTAGATCGTCGAAGATATGTTATGGATGTACGTCATGGAAAAACACTAAGTGAAAAGAATATCTACACCTTGTGGAATTCACACACAATAACGAATATCAAGCCTCATCCAAGATGATCACATTCAAAATTTTGTATGGAAGAAAGTGTACTACCCTATTTAATTGGGATATCCTAGTAGACCGACTTATGGTAGGTCCAAAACTACTCCATTACATGGAACCAATTGTTTGTGATGTACAAAAAAACTTGTAGGTGGCACAAGACCACCAAAAATGTTGCATGGACTTAAAGAGACATCATAATAAATTTACTATCAGATACCACGCATATCTTCGAGTTAAGCCCAAAAAGATCTTGCTCATATTAGGGAACTTCTCTCAATAGGCACCGTGATTTTGATGACCTTTTCAAATTCTCGAAAGAATTGGGCTAGTAGCCTATAGACTTGCACTCCCAACACACTTGAAAGTCAATAATGTTTTTCATGTTTCTTTATTAAAAAAATAGATTCATGATCCTACTCACATGATTGAATAGAACGTGTATTATAATTTGAATTCCATTTATTTATTCAAGAAAACAGTTCAGAATTATAATTGCAGTAAATGGAGAATGAAGATACAAACTGAACAAAACAAACCACACAGGAAACAGACGAGTATTGCTCAGGAATTTATAGTATAGTTCACAATAATTAAATTCGTTCTTACAATAGTTAACATAGGAAAATAATTCGAATCAATTAGGGATAGATTCAAATCTCCCCACTGGATGTGACTCTATCTAACTGACCATCCAACTCATGGTGTCTCAATCAATATCGGAGTTCATCAATCAACTCTAGATGTCGAACCACCTAAACCAATTAGTAATAACTAGTTAACAAGGTGCAACTGAGTGTGGTAGGCGGGAAAAGGCGCCTTCTCCACATGTAGGCATGCATTAGCCATGCAAATCTAGTGCTAGCTAACTGATTGTGAACTAACTAAAAGTAATTGGAAGCTAACTGAGACTAACTAGTGCTAACTCCAACTAACTGAAGTAGGTTGGTGCTGAGACTCCCAGTGGCTTCTAAAATTTAGGGATTAGTCTAGGAGGTGCCAAAACTGATGCATGCACATGCATTAAGTGGCAGTTAACCTCTAGCAGTGTTCCCCACACTTCACTAACTAGTACATGTGTCCCCATTCAGCCAAGTGGACCCAATAGAACTAGTGGATCCAAATAATTAATTAAGGTTCCTAAGTTAGGATAAAATTAATCTAATAGACATTTGACCAAGGGAGGACTAATAATCCTAACACCCCCCTGAATCCTAACTTGGACAACTGTGGGCCCTGGAAACAAGGCCATAAGTCACCCATGTACAATCTAAAATAAAAAATCTTGCTTAATACAACCGAGGTAATCTGGGAAAGCCTCATGGGAACACCCCCCCCTCAAAATAAGCAGAAAATAGAAATCATGAAAGCTATATTTAGAAGAAAGAAGCTTCCTCCTTAGAAAAATAATTTGAATAAACATTGCTACAAAATTGCAGCTCTATGCAGCAGCATGGTCCATCAGTGGACATCTCAATGTACTTCTGAACTGGTGCTCTGTTTGTCTATTATGTATGGTGAAGGTAGGGAATGATCAACTTTATTCTTCCGTGGGCCATGTAGCTAATCATTCACCATCGTCAAATATCACTGACCTAGAAGTTTTCTGCACCAATCTATAGGGAGAAAATCTATGAGGGATAATGCACCATGTTCATTCTGATACTGGGAGCTAGTTCTTCTTCTGGATTTCCAATACCACTTCCAACTGCATTAAGGAGCTTTTAGGCCCATCTGGGTTTAGGCTTCCGATTAGGAATAGATACTTGATCTGGATCTAGAATCTATTGAGATTCAGTCTCAATAACATGATCATGCTGAATATGATCTTATTCATATGAATCTAAAACCTGTAGCACATCATCATCATAAAAAATAGGAGGATAAATAGTTGTACCTTCCTGTGCTACTGGAGGTGTGTCATACAACTAATTTTCTTCAAACTAGACACTCCTATCAATGAAGCATATTCTGGTTGGAACCTCCATCAGTTTGTAAGATTTTGCATCTTTTGCATATCCCAGCAGAATGCATTCGCTACTTTGGGATTGGAAGGCCTTCCTCTTGTGAAGTGGTATTCTAGCCCAATATTTGGAACCAAAAACTCTTAGATGAGAGACATTGGGATTATGCCCATTCAGTGCTTCGAAGGGAGTGACCCCAACCACAGATTTGTGGGGCACCCTAATCTTCAAATACGAAGCACAATTTAATGCTTCAGCCTAAAGAGAAGGAGGTAGATGTTTGGCATGGAGAAGGCATGTTTCCATCTCTTTCAGTGATCTGTTCTTCCTCTCAGGTGACACCATTCTGCTATGGTGTGTACAGAACTGAGTATTCCGTTTGAATCCCCTCTGATTCATATAAACTATGGAAATCTCCTTTGATGTACTCTCCTCCTTTATCAAATCTTATAGACTTTATTTTCTTGGTGAAACTATTCTCAACCATAGCTTTAAGAACTTTAAAAGTATAAAAAACTTTTGATTTTTGTTTCATGAAGTAGACCCAGCGGTACCTAGAACAATCATCAATAAAGGTGAGGAAATACCTGCAACCATTAATAGAGTTTATGGGAATAGGTTCAGCTACATCACTATGTATCTAATCAAGTATAGAGGCAACTCTATGTGCCTTACCAACATCATACTTCTTTTATGGACGCTTACCTACCAAGCAACCAACACATACTCCATTGGAAGTTTGGATGGAGGGAAACCCTTCAACCATTTTATAATTGTGGAGTTGCTGTAGATATTTGAAATTGAGATGGACAAATATCTCATGCCAAATATTTTTGGTGTTGTTATCATGAGACAATAAAGTTGTAGGAGGGGATATAGGTAAAAAATGTGAGAACTCATAAGCTTTGGTAGAGTGATTTGCAATGGCTTTCTCTACAATCTATCTAGTGGATTTTTCTGTAATCTCAAGTGTCTCTAAATCGGATGTAACTCTCTTGGGAGAGCTTTTTGGGTACACAGGTACTCCCAAAAGACCGAACACCTTCAGCAACCGCTTCACACAAATAGATCATAGATCAACACACCGATTTTTTTCACGTGGTTAAAACCCTTGAGAGGGAAACAATCCATGGCCCCAGCCAAATAGCTACTTGGAGCAATTTATTATGCAAAAGAAACAAAGTTACATGAGCTTCTCATAATCGATCAACTAGCCAAGGACCCTCTATGCTCTTTAAGTAGAGATCATAGACCAATCAGGTGTTAAGCCATGGATCAATGGTAGGTATGATCTAAAAGAATTTGAACTGTCAGATCACTCTATGTCTAGAACATATCGTGACCGTCAGATTATAATATTTACAAATTCATACTAATGCATACTAAAGAAACACACTTTTACCTAACGGATATATTACACAAGTTGATCTTAACTAACTCCTAAGTGTCTAGATATCCTAACATCCCCCCTTAAGAACAACTTGGGATAGGATTGAAGGATTTACAAAAGTGACACTATTAGGAGAAGGAAGGAGGCATTAGAGCATATCCCCCCTTAAGGACACATTCCTAAACTCCTAACATAGACCAAAGTTTAGAAAACTTCGCTTTTGTAAGAGACTTGGTGAAGATGTCTGCAACTTGATCATCTGTAGGGAAATAGAGCACTTCAATAATATGATCATGAATAAGATTTCTGATGAATTGCATGTGTAGCTCAATGTGTTTGCTACGCTGATGTAGAACTGGATCTTTGGCAAGCTTGATGGCACGTTGATCATCGCACCAAAGTGGAGTAGGCTGCTGCTGCTCGAATCCAAACTCTGAAAGGATCTGTCGAAGCCATAAAGCTTCCTGACTGGCATTAACTACGGCTCGATATTCTGCTTCTACTGAAGAAAGAGCAAGAGCTCATTGTTTCTTACAAGCCCCAAGTGACAGGTCCAGATCCCAGATTGAAACATAACCTGCAGTAGACTTTTGATCACCAAGATCACCGGCCCAATCTGAATCAGTGAAACCAACCAACAAAGGTTTCCACCCTATACTTTAATGAATCCCAAACTGAATTATACCTCGAATATATCGAAGTATTCTTTTTGCTTCTTTCTAGTGACTTTCATGAGGAGTTTGCATATAACGGGCAACATGAACAACAACAAAGGAAAGGTTAGGATGGGAATAAGTCAAGTATAAAAGACTACCAACAAGATGACGATACAAGGTGGCATCTACTTTAGGGGAAGTACAAGTGGCAGAAAGTTTGACTCCAGACTGGAAGGGAGAAGGGGCTGGTTTACAATCTTCCATGTGGAAGCGATGAAGAAGGTCACAAGCAAAATTAGACTGGGAAAGAAAGATTCCTTCTTTGGTTTGCAAGACTTGGAGACTAAGAAAATAATGCAAATGTCCTAAGTCTGACATTTCAAAATTTTGCTTAAGACTGGATTTCACATGGGTTATAAGTTTAGGGTCACTACGAGTAAGGATAAGATCATCAACATAAAGAAAAAGTATGATGATATGGTTTCCTACTTTCTTGGTATAGACATTGGGGTCAGAATGGCATCTAGAAAAACCAGTGTCAAGGAGAAAGCTATCCATTTTGGCATACCAAGCTCTAGGAGCTTGCTTAAGGCCATATAAGGATTTCTTAAGGAGACAAATAAGGCTAGAGTTATTCTGAACATAACTAGGAGGTTGTTCCATGTAAATTTCCTCATGTAAATCACCATGTAAGAAGGCAGACTTGACATCCATTTGATGGAATTCCCAGTTATGTAAGGCTGCAAGGGAAAGAACAAGACAGATGGAGTTCATTTTTGCTACAGGGGAAAATGTTTCATTGTAGTCAATCCATTCAACTTGGGAAAAACCTTTGGCAACTAACCTTTCCTTAAGTCTTTCAACACTTCCATCTGATGCATACTTAGTTCTATAGACCCATTTACATCTAACAAGTTTTCTTCCTTTTGGAAGAGGAACAAGATCCCAAGTATCGTTTGCCATTAAGGAATGATATTCTTCATCCATAGCTGCGTCCCAATCTGGATTTCCTGAAGCTTCTACAAAAGTTTCTGGATCATGATTCTTGAAAAATTGAGCCAAAATAGAAGAGGCTCACTAAAACTGAGAACGTGTTCGACGTTGATCTCTAGGATCACCGGCAAGATCACCAGCTGCTTCACATGTTGAATGGACCCATCGAGGAAGTATTGGTGCTGGTGCAATTGGAGGAACATGAGCAAGTGGAGGTGGATTTTCATCCTCACTATCATCATCAGAAACTGGATTTGGAAACCTGTTAAGGAAGCTGGAAGAAGAAGAAGAAGAAGGCACAATCGTCGAATCAGGCTCGTAGGCCAAAGATGGCACACCCGCCAAGTTAAGCTCGCAAGCCAAGAGATTTTCATCAAATTTAACATCTCTTCTAATGATTGTATCATGAGAATGTCGCTGAAGAAGTCTATAACCTTTTACATCTTCAAAATATCCAACAAATATGCACTTTTCAATTTTAGGCTGCAATGCTTTCCGTTTTTCATCCGGAATGTGAGCCCATGCTTCACAACCAAACACACGAAAGTGACTTACATCTGGTTTAATTTTACTCCATGCTTCTTCCGGTGTTATACCTTTTAAAACTTTAGTGGGTGTGCAATTAACTATATAATTTGCACAATTTATGGCCTCAGCCCAATATTGTAGACTTAGTCCCTTAGATTGGATCATACAATTAGCCATTTCTTTTAAAGTGCGGTTCTTCCGTTCAGCTACACCATTTTGTTGTGGTGTATATGGAACAGTGTGCTATTGTTGGATTCCTTGTTCAGTGCAGAAAGTAGTGAACTTGTTGTTAATATATTCTCCTCCATTGTCAGATCTTAACTTAATAATTTGATGACCGGATTGTTTTTCAACAAGGGCCTTGTAGGCCAAGAACATGTTAAATACTTCGCTCTTAAGTTTTAGGAATTAAACCCAAGTGCGTTTGGAGTAGTCATTAATGAAAGTTAAGAAATATTTGAAACCAGAAAATGATGTGGATGGAAGAGGACCACACAAGTCATTATGCACAAGCTCCAAAGGAACCAAGACGTGCCAAGAGGCACATTTGTCAAAATTGTCCTGATGATGTTTTCCGAGTACACAATCGAAACAAACACCATCCTTACAAGATACCATCAGAAGACTAGTCACCATATTGTCTTTAGATAGTTGTTGCAATGAGCGATAATTTAAGTGACCAAATCGCTCATGCCAACGTTTGCTCAAGTTATCGCTATAAGAAACAAAAACATAAGGAAAAGGTGATGACCCAAAGTTGTTAAATTTGTACAACCTGGTAATATCATCAATAGTTCCAGTAGCAAGGACATTTTGAGGATTTTTAAAATCCTTGATTACAACTTGGTGAGGTGTAAACATCACAGTTTTACCTTCACCTAAATGAGTAATTTGATAGACTGATAACAGATTGCAGGTAATTTTTGGAACACATAGTACATCACTGAAATGACCATTTTCTACTAGAACTGTTCCAGATCCTACAACACTTAGAGATCTATCATCATCAACAAATATTTTTTCGGTGTTACATTCATGCATAGTAGAAAAGGTGGCTTGATCCTTATCCATATGATAAGATGCTCCAGAATCAATGAGCCATTCATTTGAAGTAGAAGAAGAAGATGCAGTATAAGAGTAACCAGAAGCACAAAGTGCATGTCCATGAGAGTTAGATTTTGAAGATGAATCTAGGTTGATGTGCTGCTTCTTCATTGCTGCTTCCAAGGCTGTCATCTTCTTGAAACACTTAGATTCATCATGATTATCTTTCCCACAAAAATTGCAATGACACTTAGTCTTCTTTCCTTTTTTCTTGGATCCTTTGTTATTTTTTAAACAAGGAGCTGACTGAGAGGGTTTGGGACCCTTGTTGTTTTTCTTATTATTGTGAAAATTCTATTTCTTGGGAGGCTTGTACTTTTCTTTCTATTGGGACAATAAGTCTTTCCCAGATGTATCTGCATTGTTAATTATTCCAAGATGAATGAGCTTATCTTGATCTCTAATTAAGGAATCACAAAAGGATTCAAGGCTAGGTTCTTGATAGCTAGCTGCAGTCAATGGTTCTTTCATGGAGTAGAATGTAGATACAAAAACAGAATATGCAGGTCCAAGTTTTGAAAGAATATGATAAATACATTGTTTGTCTTCTTTCTTAATCTTACATTCTGCACATAGTAGTCTAAGAGTTTTATAATTAGATAAATAGTCTTGAATACATGAAAAATCATTTGGATTCAAGGAAAGCAACTCATTCTCAAGTTGATGACCCCGAATTTCATTGTGTTTACCAAACACGGATTCCAACCTTTCCCAAGCGAGATTAGGTTCATCAATTCCAGATATGTGAAATCGCAAATTAGTAGAGATTGACATCCTGATCAATCCACGAGCTTCGTCACATCTATTTTCCCATTTAATTTTCTTATCATCATCAGTGGGTTCTATTTCTTTCCCTGAGGTTATTCTGAAAAGTACCCTACTTCGCTGAACATTCTCCACATGAGATTTCCATGAGAAATAGTTAGAACTTGTAAGTATAATATCACAAGGGGCGGCCATACTGTAAAATAATGGCTGAAAGAACATAAACTAACTATATGGATGCAAAGAGATCAAAAAAATATGTGGTTTTAAAAAAAACGACACTTAAAACTGATTCTGGATGATGAAGTTATGCTTGATCAAAGAAAAAGTTGAAGATGTCCCCAATAGTGACGTGGTAGATACTAACTTGACCAACTAAAAAAAGAAGCCCCCTCTTCCCAAGATCAACCTTTGACAATCATTTTTACAATAAAGTTACTTTGAAATGAATCACTTTTGTAGAATAAGTGATGTTCACTTTTACAATAATGTGACTTTTAAATAGTGCGGCAATAAATTAAAAAACTTAAGTGACTCACTTTTATTTTATTTTATTTATGTGAGATGCACTTTTACAATAAAGTAACTTGAAAATAGAAATTGCATGCACTAAAAAGTAGCTTAATAAGACTTGAACTCAAGACCTATTAAGTAATAAAGCAACTTTGGACCAAGTGAGCTAAGTTTAAAAGGTACGTAAAATAATGGAAAGAGGAAGGGTTTTTTTTTTTTACTCTTCTCTCTCGTTCTCCGTGCTTGCTTTCTTTTCATGCAAATCACAAAAAAAAACAAAAAACAAAAACAAAATTTTTTTTTCCACACAATGGGGTTAGATCTTGGTTATTTTACCCGAAAAGTCTACGTTTTCAAGTTTTCTTGTTGTTTCTGATTTGTTGTGATCACACAAGGTGCACTACAAAGAGCATATGTAGCTGAGAAGACAAAAAAAAAAAACTTTCCCTTACTATTTCGGATTCGCCACGATCGCGCAAGGTGCACGGCAAAGAGCATACGCAGTCAGGGAAGGCAACAGTCCGAGACTAAAATAAAAAAGATCTAATAATAAACTGATAAAATATGAGAGATTTACAAAAAAAAAAATCTGTCACTGTAACATTATACCTTTAGATTTTCCGAAATGGGTATTTCTGGAGCAAACGGAAATGGTTTTCGGTGAAACAAAAACTATTTCCCAATGGAAACGACACTCCAGGTGCAATGGAATAGATCCCATAGGCAAAAAATGTACAGAAAATCCAGAAACAGAAACCCTTTCAAAGTTTCAGCAACACTGGTTCCAGGTCTTGATCAAAATCGAAAGCAGCTCTTCATAAAAGCTCTGATACCATGTTCGGGTACACAGGGTACTCCCAAAAGACCGAACACCTTCAACAACCACTTCACACAAATAGATCACAGTTCAACACACCGATGTTTATCACGTGGTTAAAACCATCGAGGGGGGAACAATCCATAGCCCCAGCCAAATAGCTAGCCAAATAGCTACTTGGAGCAATTTATTATGCAAAAGAAAGAAATTTACACGAGCTTCTCATAATCGAGAAACTAGCCAAGGACTCTCTATGCTCTTTAAATAGAGATCATAGACCAATCGGGTGTTAAGCCATGGATCAATGGTAGGTATGATCTAAGAGAAGTTGAACCGTCGGATCACTCTATGTCTAGAACATATCGTGACCGTCGGATTAAAATATTTACAAATGCATACTAATGCATACTAAAGAAACACACTTTTACCTAACGGATATATTATACAAGTTGATCTTAACTAACTCCTAAGTGTCTAAATATCCTAACAAGAGCTTGTATGGGTCATATGGTAAACAAAAAATAGGTTAGAAGCAAGGGAGGGAACATTAAGGACATTCTTGAACTCACCATGCTTCATTCTGACTAAGCCCCTTCCTTCTACTGGAATTTGGGAATCGTGTCACATGTGAATGTTAGGCCCCTTTGACAGTTTAAGGGTCAAGAAGGATTATTTGGAAGAAATCATGTGTTTGGAAGCTCCAGAATCAATTATGTATGTGGTATACTGTGTAAGGCTAGTTTTCAAATCATGGCACGTTTCATCATCTTCTGTCTGTGGTTCTTCATCGGGCTTCTTTGCTCTCTGTGGGGGAGCAATGTTATGTTGCTTGAGAAGAGATGACATTTCATCAAGTTGCTTCCTCATACAATATTATTCAAGATGGTACCCCTTTTCACAATAAGGACATAAATTCTTTTCAAACTTCTTTTTCTTGGTGTCGAAGCCCCCTTCGAAAGTTTGCTGATTATTTTTAGGCTTCGAGTCAGTTGCTTTTGGCTCCTTCTTCTTTGATTTCATTTTGCTTGCACTTTGGAAGAGACACTAACAAGTAGAGATTGATATTTGGAGGTCTTGATGACTCCTATTGAATCAATTTCTTTTTCTCCTTGATTAAGGACTCGGAGAAAGAATATAATGAAGGAATTTTCCAATCGGGGAAGCCCTTCCACTTGGAATGGAATATAGAAACAAATATAGAATACTCTGGGATGAGTTTGCTTAGAATAGAAAGGGCATTTTGCTCATCCTTCAACTCAATTTTGAATTGTCTGCATTGGAGTGCCATAGAATTGAATTTAGTAAATAATTGCTCTATTGTTTCGAAAATGCTGGGATGTAAAGATACCAACTCATTCTCTAGGAGGTGTCCCCGAAGCTCATCTTGTTTTCCAAACAAGTTCTCAAGATTTTCCCAGGATTCTCTAGGTGTCCTTGAACCTTCTAGGTGGAAGAGAAGATCTCTGTAAATATAATTACATAGATAACCGAATGCTTCATCCAAGCATTTTAGAAACTTGTTTCTTTCAGAAAGCTGATGGGGCTCTACCTCCCTTCCAAGTACTATCCTATGGTATCCATGCTTGCACAAGACCAGCTGAATATCAATCCTCCAATCAAGATAATTGCAAGTTGTGAGGATCCGAGTAGTAGGATACTGAGAATCCATAATTCTTTTGGATGAGAGATCTCAAAACTTCACACAAGCTACGTAGCACCTGTAGATTTTCACTGCAAAAAGACTAAAACATTTGAATTGTTAGAATCATATTTTTCCTCTCGACATGAACATGTTTTCAGGTTCTATCACACCCACACCGCCACTTTGAATAAATCCATAGGAAGCAAGGTACCTTTTGTGGGACTTATGTAGAAACCCAAATACTTCTGATGTTCAATGGAGAGAAACAAGCATGATACCTACCTGAGAAGGCTCTGATACCATATTAGAATTTGAATTCCATTTAGACCTTCAAGCATATAGTTCAGAATTATAATTGTAGTAAATGGAGAATGAAGGTACAAATAGAACAAAACAAACCACATAGGAAACATATGAGTATTGCTTAGGAATTTACAGTATCATTCACAATAATTAAATCCGGTGTTACAATAGTTTACATAGGAAAATAATTTGAATCAATTAGGGATAGATTCGAATCTCCCACTATATGTGACTATATATAACTGACCATCTAACTCATGGTGTCTCAATCAATATCAGAGTCCATCAATCAACTCCATATGTCCAACCAATTCCAACAATTAGTAATAACTAGTTAACTCAGTGCAACTGAGTGTGGTAGGTGGGAAAAGGTGCCTTCTGCACATGCAACCATGCATTAGACATGAAAATCTAGTGATAGCTAATTGATTGTGAACTAACTGAAAGTAACTGGAAGCTAAGTAAGACTAACTAGTGCTAGCTCCAACTAACTAAAGTAGTTTGGTCCCACGACTCCCAGTGGCTCCTAGAATCTAGGGATTGGTCTAGGAGGTGCCCAAACTGATGCATGCACATGAACTAAGTGGAAGCTAACCTCTAGCAGTGTTCCCCACACTTCAATGACTCATACATGTGGCCCCATTGGGGCAACTGGACCCAAATAATTAATAAAGGGTCCTAAGTTAGGCTAAAATTAATCTAATATAAATTTGACTAAGGGAGGATTAATAATTCTAACAACATGGTGTAGGTGGAACCAAAAGGCGAGTTCCATGTGGAACCTATGCACATTAACATAGTCATCGCTCGGGTAAAGGTGCAATGGAAACACTTTAGCCTCGAGGAAGCAACTTGGGAACTGGAATAAGACATGTAGAAGAAGTACCCAAGTATATTCTCAGTACTAATGGAAGAAGATTAGTAACACCAAGGACAACATTAATAATGATTGGGGTGAGGATGTAACATCCCCCAAAATAACACAGATACGGGTGCCTACATGTCTCGTCGATAGTGCATATCACCTTGATCTGGGAGCTGGTTGTGTGGTACCACACATGACAGAGCCTTTAAGTCCCCCACAAATCTCAAGAACTTCAATGAGGGAAAATGAGGATGTCCACTCCATATCTGGGATATCGACGAACCAGTACCATCACAATTAATTTTGATCTAATGTCGGTTGATATGGAACGTGTGGCCATCAAGATTCTATAGAAGGACTAGTTAAGGTTGCAAGATATGGATGCAAGAGGGATAATTCAATGGCTATCTGTTGTGGTTTGTGGTATCTGTCTCTTGATTTACTCCTCATATCTACTCAATTGGTTCTTTTGGAAACACATAGGAATTAATTCACCTCTGGATCTGCCACAGTGCTGCTCCCCTCAGCCGCATAATATAGCTTTGGTTTTTGAAATGTCGAAGCAGAGAGGAACCCATAGAATAGGGATCGTTGGCTAGGGAAAAACACAACATGGATTAAGTTTGATGGTGGAGGAGGGATATGATGTCGAAATCGCCATGGTATTCTACGTCCTGATCAATGACTGGGAGGCTCGACTGGCTAATGAAAATCTAGCCACTGGTAGGGGTGGTAGGAAAATTAACCATTACTGGCTAATAAATAATATGATGGGAACTATTATGGAGGATATGATGGGAAATTAGAGATCTGCACGCAATACAGTGCTATTTTCCAACACTAAGCTGCCATACTTGGATGACTAACTCAATAGTTTGGAAGCTAGTTTTTCCTGGAAGTGCCTAGCCAACGAGCAAGGAGGAGAAAGTAACACTGAAGTGGGATGCGACAACAAAAGAGATGGGAGGTCAATGGATATGGGCTCAAATTCAGTTTAGAAGGCAATGACTAGTGTTCCTTTTCCCATCCCCTCAACAACTGTACCTCTATTTAATAAGTGTGTTCGTGACAATGAGGAACCAAGTTGCAAGTCTTCTCCCATTCTAGTAAAAAATACTTTTACTACTTATGATGACAAGTTCCAGGGTGGGTGCCCCATCGTAGAGGAGTTTCCCCCTCCATAAATTGTGGTTATGACTCCTTCTAAGGATCTACCTCCCATAGGATATGAATGTCATTTCAAGTCTTTTTCTTAAAGTGTGTTTATTAGTATATTGTTAAAACTTTTATCGCACTACAACAAATTTGACTTTTATGGGGGATTGTCTTCTACCTCCAAAAGTCACATTTGGAGCCAGTTTTATCTTTGGAGTTGACCTTTATAAAACCTCCCCTAATAGCACCGACGCTAAACATTTTGAATTTTAGGGGAGGTTTTGGAAGAGATCAAAATCGCCCCTAAAAGTGACTTTTGGGGGAGGTTATACCCCCCCAAAAAAGTGACTTTTAAGGGAGGTTCTAAACCCCCCTCATAGAAATGTATGGGGGCAGTTCCAAATCCCCCCAAAAATTCCTTATTACAAACCCCCCTCATAGGTACATATAGGGGTGATTTCAAACCCCCCTTATAGGTACCTACGAGGGAAGTTTCAAACCCCCCTCGTAGGCACCTACAAGGGAAGTTTCAAACCCCCCTAAAAATCCATATTAATAACCTTTGGGGTTGATCTTAACAACCTTCACCCCCAATAGGACTGATGCTAAAATTTTGGAATTTTAAGGGCAGTTCTAGAAGAGATCAAAATCGACGCTAAAAGTGAATTTTGGGGGCAGTTCAAAACCACCCCTAAAAGTATTTATTACAAAACTTTGGGGGCGGTTATAAACCCCCATCGTACATACCTACAAAGGCAGTTCAAAACCCACCTTAAAAGTATTTATTACAAAAATTTGGGGGCGAATTATAAACCCCCCTTGTAGGTACCTATAGAGGCGGTTCGAAACCCCCCCTAAAAATATTTATAAACCTTTTTGGGGTATTTATAACCCCCCTCTAAAACTCTTTAGAAACCTTTTGGGGAGGTTATAAACCCCCCTCATAGGTACCTACAAAGGCGGTTTTAAAACCCCCCTAAAACACTTTACAAACCTTTGGGGGCGGTTATGAACCCCCCTCATATAAAATTAGAGGGGGGGTTTTGAACCCCCCTCATTGTAACATATAAGGGTAGTTTTGAACCCCCCTCGTAGTGACATATGAATTCAATTTAGAACCCCCCTCGTAGCCATAATAAATAATAATAAAATATATTTGATTAAAAATATCAATATTGCAATATCATTAGGGCACAGAGGAATCGGACCTTAAAACTCCTGGTAGAAAATCATGCATTGTTCCATTGAGCTAGAACCCTTTAAGAATTGGGGAAATGGGAAATATTAACACCAAGATTTCATCATTTGTAATTATAATAAAAGACTAATAACCCCAACATTGTTTCTGACTCGAGAGACATAAGAAAGTAATATGAATGTCCCTAACCTTATTTAGATATATGCTAACCACTTCAAATCGTATGGCATTGATCTTCTTTAGATATATGCTAACCAATTCAAACCATATGGTTGTTGGAGCAGGGTCCCGCAGCTACAGGAAAAGCTGCTACATCGGGACAGGGAAGTCAAAGAAGATAGTACCTGAGCTGCCAAGAAGAGAGATCTCAACCATTGCATTCAAGGCAGCGACGAAGACAGGAGGGCTCAAATACCCTCATAAAGGAAAAGGAGCAATGGGCTGAGGTATTGAAGACGAAGGACAAAAGCGGAGCAACCAAGGAAGCGGCGCCCATACCCACGATCAGCACCGGGAAGCATGGAAGACTGCAGAAAGTTGTGGTGTGACAGAAAGCGGCAGCTCAAAATACAGATAGGTTGACTTTCACAGTTAGGGTTTTTGGGTTATTGTTGGGAAAGGTCCACAGTTTTGTAAATGCGAGACCTCCGGGCCGCCTATATAAGCATGTATTTTGTATTGTAAAAGGTTATCCATTGAGTCATTTAGCTATTTAAGTGTCTCTAGTGTCTCAGTATTGTATGAGTCGAGCTCTGGTCCTGTTATTCCATCTATAATATCTTACTGTAACCAGTAGCCGGATCCCTAAGCATGTATGTAACAATTCGCAGGGATTGAGAGAGAGAGAGAGAGAGAGAGAGAGAGGAAGAGTATATTGTAAGAGAAGGAATTATAAGAGAGAAGAGATCTAAGATAGAAGGGCTCCCGGCTGTGTGTGCGGAGTTTCCCAGAAGATCTTGAGCTGCATATTAGGTTGTAGCGGAACTGTGTTTACTCTCTCAAGATATAATATAAAAACCAATTCCCGTGGACGTAGCTTCCCCCCCGGAGGTGAACCACATAAAATCCATGTGTTGTGCGACTGATTCATGTGATTGTGTTTTACTTAGTTGTTATTTGTCATTCATTACATGAAATTTAATATCAGTTGATGAATGTATGTATGTATGCTTCAATTTATAGCACATAGAAGGTTGACCGCAAGTTGAATGTATCAAGTAGCATGTGTATGAGTTATTAGTGCTTAATGCACGATAGTTGCAGTTACAGTGTTAAGTGATTTTTGCATATTGGTTCAGCAAGTTGAGCATAGATGATGTTAAGCATATTAGACTATAGGAGTCTAAGTGGGGCTGTTTAGCTTAACTATTAAACTAAGAGAGGAGCCTTTGGATCGTGAGAGTCATATTGGAGTCTTACTATAGAAGATATCGCAGTATAGAAAGGCGATATCGCACTGTCGGAGGAACCACGATGTAAGATATCGTAGTATAAGAGGGCAGTCGAGGAGATAGTTTGTGCATCACTCTAGAGGCGGCGATGCAATAAGAGATCCCTCCCTCCCAGGGCCAGTGAGTAAGAAAGGTCACCACCGCAGAGAGATCCCACTGGTTAAGAAGAGTCGCGAGACCCTAGGATGCTACAGAACCCGGTTGAGGACACTTGAGTCTTCAGCCAACCCATCCAAGATCACTTTGGGTGAGACTTTAGACTGTTCTACGGTCTGTCGCCAAAAGGGCCAGTGAGCTAGGGGTTTTGTTGGTACATAACAAGTAAACCCGGGTCTACCCCACCGAGCCAACAATGGCTCTGACCTTCCTTAGATATATGCTAACCACTTCAAATCCTATGATGTAATCACGATAAAGTAAATGTAAGGAAATTCACATTTAGACACTTAAACATATAATTATGCATCCAATTGACCTCAAGTTGTGTTGGCTGGATTTTTAGTCTATGGCCAACTAGAGAGAACTAACCCACACAAGGTGCTTAATGCACCCCCTTGTGTGTTTAGTATGTCTAATTCTCATGGGATATGGTCCTTCTACCATCTAAGCTCCACTCTCTTAAGGAGAGTCCTACTACTTAAACTTAGAAAATGTGAGTCCTAAACTTACTAACAAATTTATAAGTTAAATTAAATTTAAATGAAATATACTAAGTTGAAACTAACTATTAATCTAAATGCTATACTAATCTATTTAAAAACTACTAAATCAAAGCTTATGATCTATATCTAATATATGTTCTGTTCTTTTAAGGAGAGTCTCTGTTTAGTTTTTCAAAAACATTTTATTAAAAATTTCTTAATAAATGAAAAGTTAACTAAATGTAATGTAAAATCTAGTTAACAACTCCTAAATGACAAAA
This sequence comes from Pseudotsuga menziesii, assembly GCA_001517045.1. Taxonomy (NCBI): domain Eukaryota; kingdom Viridiplantae; phylum Streptophyta; class Pinopsida; order Pinales; family Pinaceae; genus Pseudotsuga; species Pseudotsuga menziesii. Next base: position 54,310 of record LPNX010885815.1, read on the forward strand.
AAAACTAAACTTATAAATTGAAATTTAATCTAATCTAATAGATCCTATCTTGCACAAGAGTAAGCTAATACTTATGCTAATTTTCTATTAACAATATAGATAAAAAAAAGTTGGAATAATATAACTATGAGAGAAAATCACTAAAGTTAATATCATAAGTAACTTTCAATTCAGTAATAATTTTTATGATTAAAGAACAATTAATATAAAAAATATTTGTTATTTTAAAACATAAAGTGTCAAAGAACAATTAACTTATAACATTTAAATATTCAAAATTAAGAATAATTAACTACTTAATTGAATATCCATAGAAACACAGATAAATCAACTAGTAAGTTAATATACAAAATATTATACATTCAAGTTTAAGTAATAAAATTAAATAACCATGACACATACAATATTTATATCAAATATAAAAATGAATTTCTGCTTCGAGTACATCATTCATATCTCACAGAATTATATCCAAGTATAATTATAAGTGATAAAGAGAAGAAAATAATAAGGAGAAAGTATGTTTATATATTCATAAAATATGAACTCAAAATGGTACCAGTATTTCGAATCAAGTGCTTGATAGAACCACAAGAATGAAATCCCAAAAGAAACTTGTAGCACAACTTAGGTCTTTACTGCAATGTAAAAGTATTCTCAGTCATACTCGAATCCCCTATTCAAGTCATTCTCATGACTTATATAACAAAACTAATCAACTACCATCCTAATTCTATGGATCCTTTTTTCTAAAAATAATCATTTAGTTTCTAACAACTGTCTCATAATAAAAACAAATGATTTCCATAATCATTTTGTTGATAAAAAATACCTCAAAGGAAGGCACCCAAAATAGTATCATCGTAAGAGGTAATTGTTTTAACACCTGGTAGTAAAATTCGCGTGCATCCAACAACATCAACATCACAATGCATCCAAAACTAGCACCTGCAATAACCAATTAAATGTATATTAAATTTCATTTAAAATCATAACTAATAAATGAAATAACAGCAAAACAGAGTTTAAGCATGCCCACAGAATATTTGATTCTATGGGTATGCTAATTAACTTACTTATTACCTGTCAAATCAAAAGCAGTTCAACTGTAACAAGACATATTTTAAGTTGTAACTTGCAATTTTGCAACTCTCCTTGCTTCTGATAACCTGACTTGGATTTTTATGATTTTAATCTTTTGTTTTTCTCCATGTTTAAGAAATCGTTCATTAGCTACAATACAACATATTTTAACATCTTTATACTTATCCCTTTTTAACTTCAGCTCCTGCCATCTGTTCACCCATAATTATCCTTTAAGAGTTTTGATTTCTTCTTTCTTATCCAATGCGTTGCCATGTGATTCCTTTACTTTAGCTTCTAACTGAGACACTATGTTTTTAAGAACTTGTTTGAGACTTTGCTTAAATTTTTTATGATGTGAAAAAATGAATCTCATCAATGATTTGAATCTTGCCAAGAACCCGTTATAGACAATATTTTATGATGTAAAAAATGAATCTCATCAATGAGCAAATGCTTGTTCTTTTAAAGTGTTGTAGACAATTCCATTAGCCTAGTTAGTTCTTGCGAAGTCTCTATTTCTGCAAAATTCCTATATAGAATTCTTTCTAGACTGGTAGTGTTGTAGAAAATATTGTATTATGTAAAAGATGAATCTCATTAATGGTCTAAATCTTGTAGTTTGGATGTTTTGTAGACATTTCCACTAGCCCAATCTATTCTTGAGAAGTCTCTATTTCACTAGTTGTCCTAGATACAATGATTTCTAGCTTGGTAGTTTTGTAGACAATATTGTATCTTGTAAAGGATGAATCTCATTGATGATTGAAAGATTGTAGTTCGGAAGTGTTGTAGACAATTCCCAAGTCTAGTTAGTTCTTGAGAAGTGTTTATTTCCCCAATTGTCCTAGTTATAATGATTTCTAGGTTGTAGTACTAAAGACATATTTATATCGTGTAATATATAAATCTCATCGATGATAAAAATATTATAGTAAAGAAGTGGTGTAGAGAATTCCACTATCCCACTTGGTTCTTGAGAAGTCTCTAGTTTCCCATTTGTCTTAGATACAATGTTTTTTACCTTGTAGTGTTGTACACATTTATGTATCACGTAAGAGATAAATCTCATCCATGATTGAAATCTTGTAGTTTGGAATTGTTGTAGACATTCACACAAGCCTAGTTACTTCTTGAGAAGTGTATATTTCCCTAATTGTACTAGTTATAATGATTTATAGTATGTACCATTAAAGACATATTTATATCATGTAAAATATAAATATTATCAATGATAAAAACATTCTAGTATAGAAGTGGCGTAGACAATTCCACTAGCCTGGTCTATTCTTGAGAAGTCTCTAGTTGCCCAATTCTCCTAGATACAATACTTTTTATCTTTTATTGTTGTATACGTTTATAAGAGACAAATCACATCCATGATAGAAATATTGTAGTTTGGAATTGTTGTAGACATTTCCACAAGGATAGCGAGTTCTTGAGAAGTCTCTATTTCCCTAATTGTCCTTGACTCAATGTTTTCTAGCTTGCAGTGTTGTATACATTCTTGTGTCATGTAAAATATGAATCTCATCAATTATCCAAATATGACTCTCATCAAGTATCTCTATTTCTCAAGTTGTCCTAAATACAATCCTTTCTAGCACTGGTATTCTATTAAAAATGTTCAAATCTCATATAAAAATTGCAGTATGGAACTATTGTTGACAATTCTCTATCAAATATAAGATGAATCTAATTAATGATCCAAATATTGTATTTTGGAAGTGTTGTAGAATATTATGTAAAAGATGACTCTCATAAATGATTTGTACAATTTGTAACTTATGTTTAATTTTTTTGTTAAATGTTTAAGTCAATGTTCAAATGGTGTCATGACATTAATGAAACTCAAGTAGTATGTAGTAATGTTTAATAATTAAGCATGCTATGTAAAAGTTGAATCTCATAAATGATGTAAATCTTGTATTTTGGATGTTTTTTGTTCACTATTATGTAAAAGTCAAATCTCATAAATGATTTGTACGGGTAGTATGTACTAACGTTTAATGGTTAACATGCATGTATATGCGATGTGTAGTTGGTGTGCAATGAGAAGAAATAATGCTATGATGAAAATGCAGAATGAATGTCAACATAAATCTGTAGATCCACATATATATGTAATAGAATAGTAGTTGGTAATATAGATGTAGCTGAAATCATGGAAAATGGGGATAAGGGTATTTTTTGTTTGCAATCACAAGTAAGGATTCCAGGATTATGAAATTTATGTTCAATTAGAGTATTGGTCATAAAACAAGATGATTAATATTGATATGAAAATTATGTCTCCATGAAACAATATAATGTGGAAACTTTTCCCAAGGCTAGAACAATTGAACTCACAAAATTGCTTGAAAATATGCAAGAAACACTCAAGAAGGACATTGAATATGTGATAATCCACAAACTGTTGATGATATTAATTTACACCAGCCATAATTAAATAGATTTAGTCTTATCATACAGTATATAATCCAAGTATTCAAAAGCATTAGGTTGTTATTCGAATCAGTACAGAAGGATGATTACTAAACTAGTCAAAATCCCCCATATGTGCATAAAACACTTTCCTAATCAGTCAAGATGCTCACGAATTTGATGAATGATCAAGTACAACTCATAAGTTATGGAAATTTAAATTTATCATGCTTTTATATGAGGAAAATAATGGAGGTGAGTTGGTGCAAAAATAAGGTAGTCTTCCTTAAAACTAGCTTTAGCTTTTTTCTTAAAACTGCAGAAAAAGATGGAAACTATGGATAAGGCAATAATGTGAAGTTTCTATTCTGGGAAGTCTCTGGGTTAGAATAATATTATCCCTAATATTTATAACTCACTCCATGAGGAAATTTTGGCAATATTGACCTCAAAAATGGAATTGGGTGCAAACTAGCTAGTGTAGGACGTAGGAATTAATAAAAAAGATTAATTATTTTATCCTAAGTCTTGGGATGGGTTTTGATTATTCCAAAAAACCCTATTAAGCATGAATTTAAGTACAATATAAAAATATATCAGAGATATAGGGCCTAGAAACAAGTCTTAGTCACCTTTTACATACTGCTTGTCCATACAAACCAAGGAAAGAGGAAAAACACCACAAGTGGTAAAATCCTCCCTCAAACATGGACATGACGAAACTGTATGAAATATGGTATTCAAATTTTAATCACCACCTGATCAGCTATCCCAAGTAAATACTTAATATTTTTGAAAGTACTCTATGAAAAAATCTCGGTGAAGATGTCTGCAACTTGCTCAGATGATGCACAATATTGCAGGTCAATGACCCCATCATGCACAAGTCCTCTGATGTAGTGCATATGGATCTCAATGTGTTTCGTTCGCTGCCTTAGTACTGGATCAATTTAAATTTGAATGGTACTCTGGTTGTCGCAATATATTACTGTAGAAGTCTCTGACTCGATCCTGAACTCTCCAAGTATTCCCTGCAACCACAAACATTGAGTAGTTGCATTCACAGCTCCTCTGTACTCTGCCTCTGTAGATGAAAGTGCAATTTAAATTTGTTTCTTAATTTACCAGATGATTGGTCCATATGAAAGCATAAAAACATATCCATAATTTTAGTTCCTATCAGTCTTTTCACCTCCCAATCAGAGTCGGTAAAACCAACTAACTCTAGGCTATATTGTGCAACATAGTGAATCCCATGAGTTTTTGTTCCTTATACAAAGTTTAGGATTCTTTTTGCTGCACTCCAAGTGATGTCATGAGGCTGATCCATGTTTCTAGAAGATACACTCACTATGTAAGATATATCAGGTTGAGTATGAGTCAAACAGAGAAAACAACCAACTAGTTGCCTATACAGGGTGTTGTTTCCAATGGAGTTGATTACGCTTCTTCAAGCTTAACTCCTAGAAGGAAAGGAGTATTTCTTGGCTTTAAATAATTAATTATAAACTTATTCATAAGATATGAATCATACTTGGACTGATGTACCTTGATTACAATATCTGATTGAGAAATATCAAGCCCAAAATATTGGCTTAACAATCCCAAATCAGTCATAGAGAAGGCATGGTTCATTGCGCTTTTCAAAGAGGCGATTTATTTCTTGGAACTTCTAGTGATCAGAATGGAATTCAAATACAATAAAATTATGTTTTAAGAAGCATGAATCGGCTTCAAATATACATTTGGATCAGACTTGCATCTACAATAGTTCATGGATTACAAAAATCCATCAATCTTGGCATACCAAGCTCTAGGAACTTGTTTTAGCCCATACAATGATTTCTTCAACCTGCACACAAGAGATGAATTAGTAACAAAACCTTATGGATTATAAATATATATTTCATATTTCATATAACCATGTAGAAAGGCACTCTTGACATCCATGTGATGTACCCCCAATTGCTTGGAAGCTGCAATGGCTGAAACTAGTCTTATGGAGTCCATCTTTGCAACTAGTGCAACGGTATCATTGTAGTAAATTACTTGGACTTGGGAGAATATTTTTTCCACTAAAATTTCCATATACTTAATAGGATAACCATCAACATCAAATTTAGTTTTTAAAACCCACTTACACTTGACTATATTTCTCCCTGGGGGAAGAATGACTAGATCCCATGTGTCATTATTATGGAGCGAATGAAATTCATCCTTCATAGTTGTTTTACATATTGAGTCTTCACATGAATATTCATATGTATATTGATAAGATCAATCATTATAAAACACTTATCATCAAATAAAGGATCTTTGACAGAAAGGGCACTTTCGAACTAAGATCTAGTCCTCCGAAAATCTCTAGGATTCCCATCTAGTTCCCCAGCTACTTGGATGGTATTTGATTCCCACTTTCACATTGTGGGGATGTTTGGATATGAAATTAAATCATCATTATCAGACATATCAGAATCATAAATTTCATTAGTTCCTTCACTTACAACCAAAGGTGGACGAGGTGAGGAGGACTCTCCAATTTCTGTTGCTACCATAGGCTTTTCTTCTAAATGAAAATTCCTTTCAATGAAGGATTTTTGAGTTCTCATGTTGATAATATTGTACCCTTTGGAATATTCATAATACCCAACAAATAGGAACTCTTGGCTATGGGGTTCCAAATCCCTCCGTTTATATAGTGTAATTCTAGCCCATGCTCTTGAGCCAAAAATTCTCAAATGAGACACATTTGGTTTGTGCCCACTCCAAGATTTGAAAGGAGTAAATCCATAAAGATACTTGTGAAGAAACCTATTCTAGATGTAGGATGCATGGTTTATAGCTTCATCCCTAAAATTTGGTGGAAAATTCTTATAGTCCAACATACAAGTAGCCATCTCCTCGAGACTTCTATTCTTCCTCTCAGCCACACCATTCTGCTGAGGTGTGTTGGGAATAGAGTGCTACATATGGATACATGCATATTCAGAGTAATTAATGAACTCAGAATTGACATTTTCACCACCATTATTAGATATGAGGATCTTGAGTTTCCTCCCAGACTGATTCTCAACCAATGCCTTAAAAACCTTGAAGTGGTAAAAAACTTCATACTTGAGTTTAAGGAAGTAAACCCAGCAGTACCTAGAAAAGTCATCTCTGAAGGTAAGGAAATACTCAGATTGACTCATGGAAATATGAGGGAAGGGACAAAAAATTTCACTGTGGATGAGCTCAACATTACTGAGGTTCACTCATGATTGACTCTCTCATACTTATGCTCTGGATGTTTTTCTAGAATGCAACCCTGATAGTCTCCTTTGGAAAAAATTATCTTTGGAAACCATGAAACCATATATTTTTCACATAAATATTAAATTTATTTATAGTTTATATGACCAAAACTCTCATGCCAAAGTTTTCTTGATTCATTGGCATGGGTGAGGAGAAAAGAGGGGTTAGAGAAAGGCATGAAGTGTGAGAACCTGTAGAATTTAGAACTATGATCCACAAAACCTTTAGAAATGACTCTACCATTCAAAATATCATAGATTTCAACTTCATTAGGAGAGAAAAAAACCTTATTATGAGACCTAGTGTGGGTCATTTGGTAGATTGATAAGAGATTAGCAGCAAGACCTGGGACATACAAAACATTGTCCAAGGAACCATGGTAAAAATCAATGCTACCTTTACCCTTACTTTCAGATTCTAAGTTATCTCCCAGCAAAATCTTAGGACCCTTCAAATCATCAAGAGATGAAAGGGAAACCGTGTGGCTAGAAGCTCGAGAATCGATGATAAATGAAGGATATCTTATAGTACTTACGACCAGGGCATGTACTCTCTCTGGGTCTTCGAAATTGGATCCTCCTTCCTTCTTGTTTGTGCCACCAGGGAGGGAGATGTTGTTATTCTCTAGGCATTGAGTCATCATATATATCTTCTTCTTCATGCAAGATCTCTTAGGATGAAATACCTTACCATAGTATGCACACTTGCTACCTTCACCTTTACCTTTATTCTTCTGAAAGTTCTTCTTCTTGGAGTTTGAGGAATCCTCTTGGGACTTGGACTTGTCTCGTTTTTTGTATGGAGTATTTTTATCCTTATTCTTATCTTCGAATTCACCTTGGAATATTCAGTAACCAAATATTGATCTTTGGAAGGTTTGATGGTTCCCATAAAGACCAATTTGTGTTTCTCTTGACATGAGATGACATGACCATTATAATGCATAGATAAGTAAACAATTAGACGCACGTCATTATGATCTACCATAGTTAAATAAAAAATGTATGGAAACAAAAAGTATGAAAAGAGGATGGTTTCTAATTCAACAATCAACAATGTACATCCAAAATAAATAATACACCTGTAACTCCAAAACTATGTGTGGTCGTATTTGTTGGCCCTAGGAAAATATAGGCATAATTCAGTTAGAATTCTGCCTAAGAAGGTAAAGAGTCTGGTCATCAGAAGGAAAAGGATCTGCAACAGTAATAGAGAAGGAAGAGAAAAACAGATAAGGAAGAAAGAGTTAAGGAAATAAGTAGTTATAGATGAAGCTGTGACATATGAGGAGGAGTTAGCGACAAAAGAGGAATTCGCGATAGGAGGAGAGGATGTGACTAGATCAGTTACGAAAAAAAGGTACTATGCTAGAGGAAACATATAATGGTGCAACAAAATTCACACGTATAAAAGAATATTTGTAACCGAGGCCAATAGTTCCTACTGACAAGTGTCACTAGAATAGAAATGATAGTCTTGTCTGCTAATTGAATGAAGTCAGCTGAGAGTGACATGTAAGAGTATATAAGAAGGAAGAACCCAGGTTGTGTGTGGGTTACTTCTTGATGATTTTCCCCTCGCTTGATAGTAGTTTGGATCTGTTAGTATTTTTGCGTCTATCAATAGGGTTGACGAGTCTGTAGCTATGTGCTCAGGAGTATAGAGAAGAGTTGTTGATATAGGCTGTGTGCGTATCAACAGTAGATTCAAGTAGGAGAAGATCAAGTGACAAGAAGCTAGAGAGCATGAGAGGAGAGAGAAGTATGTATAGATAAAAGAAGAAGATATTGACCAGAGTTTGTAGCTAAGTACACAGACCAAAGGTTCCATATATTTCTCATGCCAGATGAAGAGAACCTTTGTGTTTTTTCCCTAATGGGTTTCCATGTTAAATAATGTGTCATTAAAGTAGATAATTAATGTGTTTATGTTCCATGAATGCTTGTGAATTTATGTAAATGTATATGAATGTATATGATGAATGTGCTTAATTTGCAAGAATCTATATTGTGATTAAGTGTTTATGTAATTTCTTATGAATGAGTTTTCTGATGCATGAGTCACACCAGTGATAGATAACCTGTGTGTTAATAATACCTTGTTGTTATAACCATTACAAAAGATAGGTTAAGTAGTGCTTATCTACGTATAGTAATATTAAGCAATACATCCACCATTTTTGGTCAAGTACGTCGGGACGATGCCAAAAGAGAAGAAACCCCCCACCCAACTCTGGAAACCTAGTTTTGGCCGTTACCCATAAGATATATCTCGAGTAAGACTACATATGCATTGTAGGTGCTACCGACCGAGCCTTTATCTTTCGAGATGATATCTTGGGCTTTGTTGTGTGCAATAGAAGGTTTGAAACTAGGTCGAGAGCACAGGAAACACCAACAAATGATTTTGTTGCTGAGACTCGTGAATAATTTTGGTGAGGGATATGTTGTGGCATCCGAAGAATCCAGAAATCCAATACTGGGTGGATTTTAAAGTATTAGAGGTTGCACAAGAAGAAACTAGGGATTATCAGTTGAATTCGATGAAGTGGTTGGGATGGTGTATTTTAAAGCAATAGAGGTTGCACAAGAAGAAAGTAGAGGTTCTCGGCTGAATTCGATAGAGCGATTGGGTTGATACATTTATATGGATATTCATGATGTTTTCTTTTCCGAATTTCCTATTTTGTTTCATGATTGGTTGTTGAAATTGACAACCCAATAAAGAAATTTCAAAGCAGGAGAACCGATAGAGTGGAATCTTTAGTTGATTCAACAACTGAAAAGTACTAAAAACCCTGTGTCGAGGGTTGTCTATTTTTGGGTAGACAATATTCTGGAGGGTTACATTACATATTTTTCTATTGACAAAATAACCTCATATAGTGAGGCAGAAAGAAAATTTTTCCAAGGACCACAAGGAAGATACTTGACATATTTGAAAATTTGGATAAAGATGCTCATATGAGAAAAAGGAATCCCGAGAATGTGATAGTTAGAAGAATTGTGCGCAGAAATTTGTATATGTCACAGAAGATGTGCATGAGAAGTGGAGCAAACTAAGATGAGATGTTCCCTGGTGATAATGGAACTAAACTAGAGGATGGATATTTGAGAAGCAGAAGAAGATTTCGGTCTGGAAAGAGAAGAAAGAATATGACAAGAAGAGGAAGTTGCAGTATGACTAGAGGAAAATAATACGAGAATACAATGAACTTTGAAAAAGGGTCTTGTGAAGAAGAAGAGGAATATCAGCCGATATCTCAACAAGAAGAAGAAACAAAATCTCTAGATATAGAGCATGATTACAATACCCATACAACCCCACACACATCACTGGAGGTAAGATATAGAAACTCATATCTAAGTGGTTTTGTAAATATAAGTAATACTAACAATGTTAATAGTGGACAAGCGAGTCCAACTAGTCAATTTTTTTTTCCAAGAGTAACATGAGTCAATATAATGGCTGGAAATGATATTAAGTTTCCTATATTTAATGGAAATGGGATAGAAGACCCAAAACAACAATAGTTTCTATGTGAAGTTGTATGGACTGTGCGACAGGTCCAAGATGAAGCGAGAAAGAAAACAAAACTAGTCACAACCTTGATGGGTCATGTGCTAGATTGGTACATGAAGTTTTCTATTATTCCAGTGGGAGTCGCGTAGAAAAAACTTGACCAAATTCGAGTTGGAATGATATATGAGTTCAAAAATCCAAAATATGAGTCGCAATGCATCACATAAATGAAATAAATCAAGAAGCTACCTACAGAGTCTGTCTGGGATTTCGACCAAGGATTTAAGACATTAATGGCCAAAGTAAGATTTTAGATGTAGATGTACAACAAAAGGAATGGTTCATTTCCATGCTATTGTTGCAAATATGAATTCCATTTATGAAACATAAAATAGTATCATAGACTCAATCTATGGAGACAACAATGAAGTTAGAATCCTCACAGATCAAAGAAACTAATGCAATAATGATGCATATTCAGTCACAGGTAGCTAACCTTATGCTGCAAATCTAAGACATTAAGAATGGAAAAGAGATCCAAGAATAAATTTGGTGTACAAGATGCATAACAGAGGGACACCATAAAGATAATTTCCCAATGCTCATGAACTATGTCACAGAAGGAGTGACAAACTAGATAAATACCCAAGGGATGCCTTGGTGTAGAATATGTCAGACATGAGGTCATCGGTTAGAATAATGCTTGTACTTGCAGAAGATTGTAAGTCCACTCACTATTCTGTATTATAAATTTTGTAAATATATAGGACATGATGAGAAAGATTATAGAGCATGCCACCCACTACAAAAGAAAACGGTGGATACCTACTTGACGAAGAGCGAAGTGCATATAGAAGTTGATTGAGTGCAATATCAGCACCTACCTACTCAATATCCATCAAACCAATATAAAAAAAATCTGTATCTACGTGCCCAATATCAACATAAATAGTATCCACCGCAATAACACTGCCCTCAACCTAGGGGGGTGCAAATTTTTGGGGCCGAGGACAATAACAAGGAGGAGGAGGACTTGGTCTTGTAAGAGGCCAAATCGTATGCTACAATTGTGGACAACCATGACACTTTGCTTCAAATTGCGTGAGTCTTGTGAAGGCATGTTCATATGTAAATCTATCAACCACACTATTGAGGATTGGTATCAACTAATTTCTAAGTGGCATGCAAAGAATACATGAAATCCATTTCCCTTGAAGAATCCCATCTTGAATCCTAACCAATACATCGAGATGATTTCTATTGATTCAAGAGAAGAAAAATTGATATCATAACAAGAGGAGGTGCTACAACTGGAGTAGACCAAAATGTACAACATGACTAGCCACAAGTGCGACCAACAACACAAAATAAAAAAAATGCTTAATGTACAGAGAGAAAAGGAAATATTCTTGGATGCCCAACCAGAATTCGTCGACAGAAAGAAAGCATCAACATCTACTCCTACATTACTAAGAGGACAAATAAGGGAGATGCCTGAAAGATTCGAGCAACTATTTCAAAAACAACCAACCAGATGTTAAAGTATTGTAAACTTAGAAGATATTCCATATGTATTGATTGTATTCCTCCATCAAGAGATGAGTTTGGTCATGTAAGAATCATTGAAAGAATCAATGTAAACGTACGGATGTAAGTCGGGTCAATAATACCCAAGTTTCATTATAATAAAAGTTATTTTTGATGTATTGCTAGATAATTCAGCCCTATCAGTTAGGCAAATCGACCCTATTAGGTCCTAGGTCAAGTGAAATGAAGAATATAAATAGGTAGGTGCTCCCCTTCATTTGCACACACTCAAGCAAGTTTGCAAGAGAGAGAATAACAAGAGCGTTAGAAAGAACAGAGAAGTAGTTGTATGGGTTTTACACTGCTCTGTTTGAGTTCTATACAGAGGAATTTTCACGGGGTTTTCTCCCTTGTGGTTTCCTTGAGGAAAAAATATTCATGTTCTTTTTTTGATGTGCTTGTTATTCTTTCAGTGACCCTACTAGTGAAAAATTGTTTTAAGATATCATCTAAACAATTAAGAGAACTTAACATGGTATCATAGCCACTCTGAAAGGAAATATTGCACTGGCAGGGTTTGTTATTATGAACAAATCCCTTGATAGATCAACCAGAAAAGAGGGCTCACTCAAATATCCCATCAACAGCGCATGTTTTTGTGGAAACATAACTGAATTCCAAGAAGTTTCAGTTTTGGACCAAACACTGTTGCCGAAAAAAATAGGGCTTTAGTTTTCCTGAGACTCCATCATTAATCTTAGAAAATGCAAGATGCAATATAAATCGCCTTGGGAAGGCACATCATTTCCATCACTCATCCCTACTAGTTATCTCAACTAAAAAATTAGGGTTTTCACATCAAACCCTAGGTCATACATAGGAAGGTCAGCCATACGATGTATTCATCAAGTAAGTACTACTCATTTTTCCATTTGAAGTTCTCATTCTATTAAGATGACAAATTATACCAAGCTAGATGGGAAGCTTGAAGGTGCTGAAAAATTCAGAGCATGGAAGTATCATATCATGCTCATTCTAGAATAAAAATGATTTAGAAGGATTGATAAAGGAGGAAGTTGTAGATCCAGGAGAAGCTGAAACGAAGTCCAAATATAATAAGGATATGATCAAGGCTAAAAGAATCATATCTGACTCCATCAAAGTTAACTTAATCCCTCAAGTATTCTCAAGGGAGGTACCAAAAGAAATGTTTGATGCTCTTTCCATCCTATTTGAGGGAAGAAACATTAATGTAAACATGACCTTAAGGAATCACCTAAAATGTGTAAGGTATCAATAGTCAGAGACCATGCAATCTTATTTTACAAGAGTAGCTCAAATCAAGGAGCAGTTGGAATCTATTGGTGACATGTTTGAAGAATAATAAGTTTTAATGAGCACCTTGAATGGTATTCCAAGATATTGGGAATCATTTATCTAAGGAATTTGTTCAAGAAGGAAACTAACCAAGTTCTGACAGTTACGGGAAGAATGTGTTTAAGAAGAAGAAATAATATCAGCCAGAGAAGACAAGCTAAATGAAAATGAGGATCAAGCCTTGACAATCCATACTAAAGGAAATAATACGAGAAATATTTATGACCATCCTCCCATAAAGACTCAAGGGTTTAATAAGCCCAAGGAATACTTCTCAAATTTTGAATGCTTCACTTGTCATAAGATGGGACACATTGCTATAAGTTGTCCCATGAAAGTAGAAGAAGTAAAAAAGATGAAAATATTTCATGCACATGCCGTTGAAGACAATGATTAAGAAGATGAGGAAAAAAATAAGAAGGATAAAGACTCCAGTGAAGAACATGTCTTGATCTCTGCACTCACAGGTTCAATCTCACCAAGAAATCACACCTAGCTAGTAGATAATGGTTCCTCCAAGCACATGACTAGTTACAAGGACTCACTCTCATGTCTTGTACAAAAAGAGTCCCCACATAAAGTAATGCTTGGAGATTATTCCAAATACCCCATCAAAGGAATGGGAGAAGCATTCTATAAGTTGGACTCTGGGAAGTCCATGAAGATGAAGGATGTATTATATGTCCTAGGAATAAAGAAGAAACTTCTTTCTATCTTAGCCTTAGATAAGAAAGGATTCAAAGTTACTTTTGTGGATGGATAAGTTCTCATGTGGACAAAAGGAAAAACCATAGATGATGCAATAGTAATTGGAGTTGAAGAAGGAGGACTCTATAGATTAAAGGGACATGTAGATTCAAAATTAATTACTAGTACCATAAGTCCATGTGAACTATGGCACAAAAGTATTTCTCATATACACTACAAACCATTTCCAATTGTGAGCAAGGTTGTGACTAGTTTACCAGAGATTCAGATAGATCATGAATGAGTGTGAAAAGGATGTGCATAACGAAATAATACTAAGAACCTTTATCCAAATAGTGACAGTAAAGCAAAAGTGATCTTAGTTATTATCTACTCAAATATATGAGGGCCAATACAAACCAATTCATTAAGTGGGTATGTTTACTATGCTTCCTTTATTGATGATTATTCCTGTAAGACTTGGATATACTTCTTGAAAAATAAGGATGAAATGTTTGAAAGGTTTAAAGAGTTTAAGGCCCTGTGTTGATCCACAAAAATACCACATTTTATTCATCTTTCACATACCATTTATCACCTTATTCGTATCTTATCTTTTCATAAAACCATTAATATCCACCATTTTCATGACTAAATATGGGTTACCTTGTTATTTTCCAAATCATTTATTTTTGAGTATTTTGAGTGAATTTGTGGTTAATTATTGAGAAAAATAACATATTTTCATTATACTTTAAAGTTGGATGAATTTGGTGATGCTTACAGGTGAATTTGAAGACTTTAAAAAGCTCAAAAGTGACCACCTAGCCTCAAATTCGAATTTCATCCTCAAGATGTGGGCTAATTTCAAGGAGAAGATCATGGAAATGTGGAGATGGAATATCTTATCCAAGATATCATGGAGGATTTGAAGGGTTGAATTGTAGATTTGTTGAGGATTTTGAGGGATACGTCAAGAGAGAATAGTGGATCTGTAATTACGATTAGTTATCTTGAATTTATGTATAAATAGGAGGGCTCTCTCCTCATTTTGGTTAGAGGCGTCTCTAGTGGTGTAGAGGTAGAGAATAGTTTAGATCTTTTGAGAGTTAGTCATAGAGCGGATTCTGATTGTTATGTAATGGAGATGATGACTTAATGCAAATCATTGTCCTCTCTCTTATGTTAATCTGGATTTCTTTCTTATGAGTTGTTAATATAGATTTGTCATGAGCTCATATCTATTTATGGTTTATCATTTGTTACATGCTTTTCGTTATAGATTATATTTCCCTTGTTTAATTTCAGTCTTTCTTTAACAAGTTTAATTTATGCAATTTCATGCTTTCTTAGGCTAGATTTCTTTTCATGTCATTTCCTTTTTTTGCAAGTTTAATTCAATTTCAGTTATTAATACTTTGCCGCCGCATATATTTTGTATGTACCTCACAAGTTTATGCTCTCTCCGGGTTGACAATTAAATCGTTGGATATCTGTTATAAATTGTTTAATATTTTTTCCCACCATTTTGGTGTCGTTGCTGGAGAGGTGCTAAAAGGGATCAGAGTTTAGATAGGTAGATAGTTCGTTTTTTCTTATTACATAGAAAGGGGGAGGGGAAACGGTAAGACGCAAGGACGACTTCACTACAGAATTTCCGGAATTCCCGTGGTGTAACAGCCAGACACATCCACTTTAGTGGGTCACCCCAAAGCCTTGTTGTTTTTGCAAGCGTGTTTATTTTTCTGCAAAGTGTTTATTATTATTTTTTCTGCAAGAGTGTTCTTTCATTTTCTGCAAATGTGAGTTGTTTTTATGCAAGTTTTATTTTATAGGTTTGAAGTGTAAAATTTTGGATTGCTTTTATTTTTGGGCTAGCCTTTATTTCATACTAACTTGATTTTAACTTTGTATCTATTCTTTTTGTTTGTTTGTTTTCTACAGATTTTCGTGCACTCGTTTGGTACTAACTCATTTCGTACTGTTCTTTTTTTGCATTTGTCATGTAATCATTTTTCATTTTTTATTTGATTCGTTTTCAGTAAAATGATGAGCATAAGCCTAGAGCGGCTCACTCAGATCCTTGAAAAAGTTGGGATCCCATCTTCTCAATAAGAGGAGATCTTGATAGTAATGAAGGATGAAATCACTCTTCCTGAAGCAAACAAGGAAGAATCGACAGTTGAAGAATCATGCATATCGGATGAAGAACACCTATTCGAACTGAAGCTTGAAGAGGATGAAGAAGGGATCTCGGGTTACCATCACGTAAATGGAAGTTGCATCAAACAACAGTTCCAAGTAAGTATTATGTTAGATCAGTTTTGTTTTTGCTTTTACTTTGTTGATTTACATTTACAATCCTTAATTTTGTATACTTTTGAATACATTAGGTTTCATTTTGTAAACATTCTTTCACTACTTTTACATGTATGGTTCCACTAGAAATTTCACTACACTTAAATGATTGAAATTTCCAATTAAAGTAAAGTAGGTAGATTTTAGTTTTTATTTCTAATACAAAATTACCATGTAGGATGCTTTAATTCGCTTTAATGTTTTGTTTACTAAATTTTTCATTTTTTCTTAAATACTATTTTGTTTTTAATTTTGAAATCTTGATCTCTTTTTATTCTGAATTTTTAGTCATGCTAGGAATAAAAATGTATCAAGAATTAAGGTTTATAAAATAAAATAAATGAATTAATAAACAAATTAAAAAAAATAATAAACAAACAAATAAATATATACTAGTTTTTTTTATTTTCTATATAGTTCTTTTATGCTTCTTTGATTATTTTAGTTTTTTTTTAAATGAAAATTTAAAATTTAAAATAAAATCAAAATTTTACCCTTTAATTTTATTAGGAATAAAAAAAAAATTAGTCTTACATCAAAGTAAGATTAATTTAAAAAGAATATGTAAAATTTAAAATTATATATATACAATGTTTCTTTTCTAGTTTTAGTTTTAATAAATTATATATATATATATATATATATATAATTAAGTTAACAAACCTCCAACATTAAAAACATAAACATATATATATAATTTTAAATAAATAATAAACATTATAACAATGCAATTTCTAAACAATTAATATATATAGAAAAATTACGTTAAAAAATTATAAAATAAATAAAACATAGTGTTCAACCCTCCATGCGAAACTTGCAAACATCTTATTATAAGAAACCCTCAAACATCCTCCAAACACTTTATCATACAAAACCTGCAATCAAAACAAACGTGGATTTGTGAGAGTGCGAATTTGTTCACCATTGATGGCTGCAAATTTATTGTTCGCCATCTGTTTCCCCCAAGTGTCTATCTGCGCATTCGATCTATGCATTCGTCTTTCCACATTTTAACCTGCAATAGACAAAATAAACTCTCGCAAACTGAAAACTCCACCGCTTTTTTTAGTATCACCCCTTGTTATCAGATCCGCGTGCAACAGCTCACACCACCGCTATCATCCAGGTTAGGAATGCATATTAATTCAACGCCCTCGTGAGGCAGGTAGATGATATTTCGAGAGATCTACTCTATTTTTAGAAATAGTGTTGGGTTAGTTGCATTGGCAGTTTTATTAGGCTGGTGCATTGTCCCTTAAATATCTCGTCAAACTGGCATCCTTCACTAACCGACCTCGCTTTTCTTGGCCGTCGAATTGATGAAGATAAGGTTAACGAGTTCTTTTAGATCATCCTTCACGCTCCATTTTAATACAACACGCGTTGTTTATCTGACCTATCCTCTGTGGCAGTTTCAGCTGTCTGTGAGTCCTCATTATATTGATCCTTTGTGGCAGTTACATCCACGGCAGTTAATCCTGAGTCATAGGGGTAACCAACTAGATTTGTGTTGAACTCATTGAACTTTTCCATTTCTCACAAAATCAATTGAAACTTACAACAGGGTGTTGCCGAGCCCAGACTAAGAGAGATCCACAAGGGAGAATGAGGATTATGGGCATCAACCAATTTTGAGCTGGTAACCTTGAAATCGAACAGATACTGAATCACAGATGCCTCGCCTCGGGACGGCCAAATGTTATGGATTCATTTTTCTCAGGTTTCTTTTAGCTTCTCCCCAATAATAATGGTGGCTCGTGCGTGCTATCGGGGGTAGTGGCATAAACATCATTTGTTAGCTGCTGGTTGAAGGGCTAGTCTTAGGTCAGATCAAGCAATGATAAATCTTATAAGTAGTGTGTTCGCGCATGAGATAGCAGAACACCCAGTAAAAATCCTTGTTAGCTTCCCTTATAGTGGCGAAAACCCTTGTGAAAGCTCCTGCGATACTCAAAGAATACAATATAGAGTGTTATCCTCGGTCTTTCTTAGTGGCGAGAGTGACTGGTATCATGCGTAAAGAATATAGTTCCAAGGTGCGGGTTGAAACCTTATAAACCGAAAAAAGCAACCTACAATATCAGTAGTGATAGACACATGCTGTGGCTGCGTAATAAGAGGTCGAGAGCTATTTTAGTGATTATTTTCTTGGAACATGTGCAAAAGGAGAAACAACTAGCTATGTGCATAAAATAGGAACGCCTTTATATACTCTTGTGTACAAAAACTCTGAACTAGGTAGGATGTGCAAGAAGTCGGAACAACAATATCAACTAGGGGGTTGTCCAATTGGATAAACGGGTGCTTCAAAAGAAAGCTATGCTGCGGGATCAATAAAAAAGAAGGGCCGTCAGTGGTATTTATTTTGTTTCTGCCTGTTTTTGGTAGACTGAGAGAGTTAACATTTCCCAACAGCTGGTTCGGCGTGAAGTTGGCCTACAAAAACTGGCCCACCCTTTTTTGTAATGGTGGAAATATAGGTTGTTGGGCAAAGGCATGGTCCGATATATAGGCAGAGTAGTGATTGAATATGATCTCCACTATAGAATTTGTATCTACAACTGGATATTATGCCATCGAATACATAACTGAGCAAAAGGAAGCTGGAACATAAAGTTCTAAGTGTAAATTTGATTTCCACCCGGCTTCCCTGTGTTGAGTGATACACCCAAGGAGCAGATGCTTCGAAACTGAATGAAATGTGCATTTCCCATACTTAATGCAGCCCCCACGCAAGATTAAGTCCCCACATGTCCTGTGCATTTGATACGTTGCCCTCTATCTAAACGTCTCTTAATTGAATTATTCCCTGAATTATGGCTGCATAAAAGCATGCACCAGTCAGCCAACCAGTTTCGTGTTCGATTAGCCACTCAGTCATTATAACGATATCATCAAAATAGAAATAATAGAATACCCCCTATGAGAAAATCAAAGTGAAACTAATTCTGTTGTGGGTGCATCAACATTTTACATGCTGGTTAGTCAGTTGGAAAAGATGCATCACATACAAGGTCGATCAATCAATCACATGTCTGGCTCGATTACAAAGACACAAGTTGTGCACAGCCCATTGATGTTTTGCCCTAGCTGGAAAAATCATAAATTGATCATCGAACAACTTTTACTTTACTTAATAATCTAATTGTTTTCTACTTAATCTTTCCTTTCCTTATATATTTTGCATGTTTTCAAGTTCCTAAATACATAAGATTTTAATGAGGCTATCTATTTCCCTCTTATGTTTCTGAAAATTAGAAGATCAACCTGTAAACTAAATAGGATGCACACATTTGTGGGTTAGTCCATTCAACCATTTATTCACATAATGCATACTGAAACACATTTTGTTTCATGGGAGAAGCTTCCAAGCTTTGTCCCGTCCTAAAGAGTGAATAATCTATAAATCTATTGGGCATAAAATCAAGCAAGTCCGTGTTGACAAATATTTATGACTACATGCCCACTTTGTACCGTTGGAGTGGATCAAATACTCCAATCTGCCTCAGGTAAACTTAGTCTCAACCATGGGCGCTGATCAGTCTGATGATTTTGGTATCGAGGATCAGCATCAGCAGCGCTTTTTCCATATTTAGTAAATATAATTGAAGGGAAGTCGGTGAGTATTCATTAGGAAATTCCGGATATATAAATCTATGGCACGTGTATATAATGGTAACAAAAACTTTCATATAAATATAACACAAAATGATGAAAATTAATAAGCATTTAAAAATCAGTGCCATGGATTGGAGAATGACTATTGGCTTGATGTGACTTACCAGCAAAATTATAGCTAATATGCTTAAAAACATTTTGAAAACACATAAATACAACGAAGAATCTGTTGGGCACGTTCTAGGCTCTTTTCTTAAAATGTTTTTTTAAAGATAAAATATGAATATCTCCACGACTATACGTTTTTTGGGGACATAAAAGTAACACTTTAGAGTGGTGTGAATGGTTCAAGAGACCATAAAATAGCAGAATTTTGAATATAATATGTAGGAGAATATTTGAAGAAGAATTTATGTAGACAACTATTTGTTGAGGATCATCATTTCCAAATATTACATTAATAGATTAGCATATAGAACTATATGGGATCAATTATGTGATTAGATTGTTTATGTAAATATGAAGAATAAACTTTCATTATGCTTATTAACTTTCATTATGAAAATTAATAAGCATTTTTCAATGAAAAATAATAATAATAATAATAATAATAATAACAATAATAAAATAGAACTTTTATATATATATATATATATATATATTACTTTGATAAAACAAATAAAATTTTTGTGTATATTAAGCATTAAAAAAAAAAAACAAAAACAAAAAACACATGCAAAATAATACCTGCCTATGATGAGAGGCAAAATTCTAATGCTCCTTAGTATCATTATTCATTTGCTTTACCAATTATTGCCATCAAATACTTGTCCATTGAAGTAAATTTGTCTATTGGTTACATTTATAGCTTTATTGGACTTGAGGAAAATATGATTCTTCTCTCCTTAAGTTTATTATTTGCATTTTCAATTTTTGATGCAAGTGCAAATAGAAAATAAAAATAAAGCGAAGTAAAGATAAGTGATGGTACTTCTCTGCTCTCGACGAGATATAAAGGAGATTGAGTACTCTCGATTAGTAATAAAGAGCACTCCCTGTAGTGAGGATTTCTCCTCACTGCAAGAGCAGGAATGACTCCCTTGTGCCTATAGGGCACAATGGTAGGTTCCTACTATTGGAAAACAGGAAAAACGAAATGGATATGCAAGTAAACAGAACAATAAATTAAACTAAGCTAATCTAGTGACAGAAACCAGAACTAAACTAAATCATAAGCAAGAGCAGAAAGAAGGAGTGGAAGCTTTGTGAACCCTTCTGTAGAAAACGGGTTAGGGTTCTGCCTCCTTAAACCCTGCAAAACAAACCTAAGCTACAATGGATAAACCTGCAAACAATGTTAAACAAAACTTGCAAGAAACAATGGTTAGAAGTCAAAGCAATCTAAATAGCTAAGAAACAAACACAAAAAACACAAATATACCTTCTCTTAGTGGGTAATGAGCCACCATGCCCTCTTCCTCTTGGTTGGGGGAGCAATGGCTCAAATGGGAATGGATGTGGAGGAGAGAGAATGTGGGTGGTTTGAGAGGTAAAGGTCTCAAAGAATCCACGGGCAGCATAACAATAGGCAAGGGAGAAGTGTTTTGAGAGTGACCCTCCACCCTCTTTTTATAGCTTTTCCAAGGGGTTTTAGGGTTTTAAGCCCTTGGTCAGGGTTTTAGCCCATTTTTGGGGCTTTTAGCCCCTTTTGCCCTAACTTTAGCCCCTTTTTGAGGGCTTTAGCTCCTAGGGGGCTATTTTGGGCTCATTTTTGGGGTTTTTAGCCCTTTTCTTCATCATTGGGATCTTTTGGAGGTGTTGGGGTCAAATGGAAGGTCTTATGGAGTAAGATGAGTGTTGTGAGATGGTGTCCTTGGGTGGTGTAGGCCATAGAGAGCTATGTGGGGGAGTTTTGGGTTAACAGATTGCCCCCTGATGTGTGAGGGCAGGAGCTCAACGTATGGCCGATGGACATCATAGGATTTACTGTAGAGAGGTGGTGCTTCTGGGGCTGGGGCATGGTGGCTTTTGGTTTTTGTATTAATTTGGTTCCCATCAATGGGTGTGATACAATAAATGTGTGACATGTATATGGACGAGGCGTGCATTCCCATGCTTGTGACAATGTCAAAATAATCATTTGATCTATGCTCTAAAATACAAGAGATGATCATATACAACTAATGTTACAATGATGGTTGCCTCTCATGTGAGGCTGAATACAATACTGATTTGGTACATTGGACCCATGGCATTCTCATGGAATGCTACATCTTCATGACTGATGGTCTACTAGATCTATTACATAGATGTGTGAACTCGCTGATTGAGAGTCAAAGTCTCTATGGTACAAGTATGCTGCATCAATCATAAATTTATATCGAAGCATTGCTAGGACTTTTGAACATTGTCTCCAACGCAACCTGGAAATCACAAGGGACATAACCTGTTTAGGTCCCTCGAGTAGACTCACCAATGTGTTAGAGTCAGGCGACATCCGGGGTCTTCGACCAAGTACTGTGTGGAACAAACCCTGTACGAATCTTCATGGTGCGATGATGGAGTTGAAGTCGAGCATGTGAGAAACAACCATCCCAAGAGGCACTAAGGACTCCTCTCAAGTGGTCCAAGGAACTCATTAATGATGTAAATGAAACCAAGGTACAGGGACCTCTGGGTCTATCCTTTGGAATATGTGTGTTGGTGTTGACAGAGGGAGACCTGCCCCTAGTCAAGGCAATGATGTTTCCTTGACCAGGAGCGCGAGGGATAACCAAAAGGTGTGAAGCAATCTGGGGACTCACTCACTGAATTGGGGGGGAGGGGAGGGAAGGAAAAAACTGAACAGGGGCAGGGGGGAGTGGGAGACTCAAACTTTCTTTGTTCAGAGTATGACGACAAGGTGGACCAGGCAGCAAATGGAACTTAACTCATGGGAATGGGATCATAGTTGTAATACCAGGAATGTCGTTGTAGATGGGAAATACTTGGAGGAGGTGGACACTTTTAATACTGATGGGATCCAAGGAAGACACATTGCAGAGTACTCTGAACAAAGGCGACCCAATGCGGGGATGCTATCAAACTGTTTTCTATGGGGGGGGGTGTGTCTAGGGACACCGTTGTCGTACGATCTCGTGGATTTTTGGCGAGCCCGAGAAGGTAAGTGCTCGTTGGTGCTTTCAATTTTAGAGAGTCTGAAAGCACGAAGAAGATTCCAGTGGGGGCTCTTTTTCGTTGGTAGTCTTCTATGTCTGAAAAAGGATAAAAGTATACATAGGAGAGCTTGCCCATCCTGGAGGGGATGAGATACTTCTTTACCATTGGTAGTCCAATCAGGCCGAAAAAGGTTAAACCTATACTGACTGGACGATCATTCAAATAATTTTACGAGCATGAACGAAACCAAGTTTGCTCGGCAATCTTTTCTTGTTGAGACAGCTGGAAAAGAGCTTAACGACAACTGGTGGTGAGCTTTTTCATAAAGTAAGGCCCCTCTGCCCGAGAAAGCATAAAAGTATGCAAGGGGGAACGGTCTTGGCTTGAGTGTGCCAAGGAGGTCCTTTTCATGAAATGGTCTACATGGTCTGTAAAAGGAGGTAAATGAGATGATGCAGACACCCTTTCCTATACTTTAGCAAGCAGGAAAGGAAGTAGCTGTGCTTGGCGATCTTTTCATTATTTTAAGGAGTCAGAAAAGAGCTTAAACGAAACTCTAGTGTGGTAAACCAACTGTGGTGGCACGAGCGGTGCCCCATGTTGGGACGGTGGATAGAGGTCCAAAGGTCATCCCCACAGTATGGACGGAGCAAAAGGTTCTCAAACATACCAATACACGCATGGGATAGATCGTGGCAGAGGGATATGAGTCGATGCGACAGAGGCATGCAAACCGAAGTGGCTTTCAGAAAGAGGTCAGGAGAGTGTGTGTGTGTGTTGCGGTGGACGAACTTGATTACATGCGATGTGAGTGCAAGTCCGAGGGCACTTATATGCCAAATACGTGCAAGAAAAGAAATCATTTCGTGGATAGTGGTCCAGAGGTCCACGTAAGGTGCGTTAAAAAGAAAAGACAATCTATGTTTCAAAAATACAAAATAAACGTTAAAATTATAGTCCTTAATGGGCGGTGGCCCGACAGCTTGCATGAGTTGCGGTTGGGAAGTGTGATACAAGTACCGGTCCGTAGACACTTGCATCGTCATGTCATGGCTCGTAAATCGAGGTGAATTGTGGGAGATGGTCTCGAAATTAATTTATTAAACGTGAGACGAGTGGTGCTCCATGTCGGGATGGTGGATAGAGGTCCAAAGGTCATCCCCACAGTATGGACGGAGCAGAAGGTTCTCAAACATACCAATACACACATGAGATAGATCGTGGCAGAGGCCTACAAGTCGGTGCGACAGAGGCACACAAACCGAAGTGGCTTTCAGACAGAGGTTAGGAGAGTGTGTGTGTGTGTTGCGGTGGATGAACTTGATTACATGCGATGTGAGTGCAAGTCCGAGGGCACTTATATGCCAAATACGTGCAAGAAAAAAAATCATTTTGTGGATAGTGGTCCAGAGGTCCGCGTAAGGTGCGTTAAAAAGAAAAGACAATCTATGTGTTAAAAATACAAAATAAACATTAAAATTATAGTCCTTATTGGGCGGTGGCCCGACAGCTTGCATGAGTTGCAGTCGGGAAGTGTGATACAAGTACCGGTCCGTAAACACTTGCATCGTCATGTCATGACTCGTAAATCAAGGTGACTTATGGGAGATGGTCCCGAAATTAATTTATTAAACGTGAGACGATGGTCTCATAAGGAAATGAAAATTTGATCCCGGAGGTGTGAGAGGTGTCTCGAACAAGTTTCGAGTGACTTTTGACTAGCAGCTGATGGTGTTGCCTTTGATTTTTGCTAAAAAACGTTGAAAAACAAGAAAAAGAAAATGAAGTGACTCATTGGTGATGTTAAGCATAAAATTTCTTGAGGTAGAGCCCATTGCGGGGGTTCTCCAAGAGTTGTCCATCAGAGTCAATGAAGAGGTATTCCCCCTTGCCAAGACGAAGGTCATTGGCATGGCGGGGTGACGGAATCTGGTCTTTTATGGGAAGAACTAATTCCACACTATGGTTTAAAGGGAATGGGGTAGAACCGAAGGTGGTCTTACATATATCTCCGTCATCGCGTAAGTGGTGCTAGGATAGATCAGGTGGATCTTCCATAGCTGATGAGACAGAAGGGCGAATGGTGCTAGAGACCGTGTAAATGGTATTGGTTGTGGTTTTTGTGGTCTTGCCCCTAGTCTCTGTTGGAGGAAGAGGGGCAGGCCTGGAGATGGGAGGATTCTTTGATGGACGTGGAGGTAGGTGCAACATCATCTCAATTGGATGGACATGAGTCAACACATTCTGGGGCCTTAGAGGTAGGGTAGGTGGTTCAAGGTACCACACATGATCTCCCAGTGTGAAATCCTATAGATTGCGGGTTGCTAAGACATACTTGCTCACGATCTCGAATGGTAGGCAAAGGAAAATGAAAAGAAAAAGGAAAAGGATCATGTTGAGTGGGAATGAAACCCACTGTTTCCCTGGTAATTGAGGTTGAGGTTGTGGCTGGGGAAACAATGGAAGAGACAGGTCTGATGGACCGTCGATGATGGTGGAGACAAGAGGGTATGTAGAACTGGACATCATGTAAATGGACATAGTGTTCGAAGAAGGCGATGGTGGGTGGACTTCTTCGATTAAGGTGATTTCAGACTCGAGGGAATGTTGATGGAGGTCAGTGAGAGCCATTCAAAACTCGGGCAAGTCTTGGAAATGGTGAGAATAATGGCAATACAAGCTGCAAAGGGCGCAAGCATGGTTTGTCCTCAATGCCTTGTTCCTGACTACTGGCGCAGTTGGGAGTTCAACCATGGGAATTTTTTCATTTGTATCCATGGCATCCAGATGCACATAGATCACTGGGATTTCAGGGCAATTATGAGTTGGATGGCCCTGTTGTTTGCAGATGGCACAAGGTGGAACTTGTCGTGTTCTGCGGTGGCTTTGGTGTTTTTACCCCTAGCCCTTTTGGGTTGGGGCGGTGCAGGTGCAGGTGCGGTGGTTAGCTTATGCGGACCGGGTGGGGGGTGAGGCTCAACCGCAATAGGTTGCAGTAGGGTTAAAACAACCTAGGGCATTGATGGTTGAGCTGGTGGATCAAGATACCACACCGGGATCCCCAACGTAAAGTTGGGTAGGCTTAAGGTGGCCATGACCAGCTTGCTCATGACACCAGGTGGGGGAAAGAGGAAGGGAATTGTATGGACTGGAGATGAGCCCACATAACTCCCATCTAGTTACATGTGGGGGTGAGGTTGTGGTTGCTATTGGCATTGCGACTATGGATGATGTTGTGGTTGTGGTTGGGGCTGCGGCTGTGGTTGATGTTTGGGTGCAGCCGTGCTTGATGAGACCATGTACAAGTCCGCAGTTTGCTTTTGTGTCAGTGGTGGTGACACCAATGGGAAAGGAGCCATCATGGTGGGATCGGTAAACAACCCAGAGCCCACATTCAACGTTCGGGAGGCTGGTGTGTTTTCAACCACAGTGTTGGTTGCAGGGATGACGTTAGTGTGTGCGGTCTCCCCTTGTGGCTCAATGGTGGTGATGGTAGGGATAACGTTGGCAGGCACTATTAACCCTTGCAGATCATGGTAGGTGAGCTGGTCAACCATCATAATCTTCCCTTCGTGGGGGAACATCATGAGGCGGAAGACAGTTGACGCGATGACTCACATGGCATACATGTAACTCCTCCCAAGGAGGAGGTTGTAGTCCAGTTGAGCATTGATGACTTCGATGTCAATCAGGACTGTCTTCCTAGCTAACGTGATGGGGTCATGAGGGAGGATTCCTTGGGCTTTAGTGGGGTGTCCATCATAAGCCAGCAGATTCGTGGAGGACGGTTGCAGAATTGGTGATCCAAGCTTCTGCCAAACCAAGGTAGACATGACGCATGTGGATGCCCCCTCATCCACTATGCATCGGTGCACAACCAAGTTTCGGATGGACACCAGGATTTGGAAGGCAATAGTGGAGGGCATGCGCGGCTCTCCGTTCTCTGTGTCAAATGTGATCAACTTAGAGTTGGAGGGGTCTACTACCCCTAGAGCGACTAGTAAGGCTTTCTGCTGCATTGGGCACATTTTAGGTACCTCAAGAGCAGACATGGCAGTTGGCGTTTGGGCCAAATCGTCCATAATGCTATAGCTAACTGCAACTCTAGCTCTGGAGTTATTGGCAACTCTGCGTATGGGGGGTTGCGGGAATGGGGGTAACTGAAGAGGTAGGTTGACTGTCTTGGACATGGATGCTGATGATGAGTCAACAGGTTCGGTGGTGGTACCGTACTGATTCCATCGAGTTTACAAATTGACCTCTTCAGTGGTCATGGCTAGCAGGTGGTGAACACCTGTTTCGGCCGTGGGAGGTGCCCCTAGAGTGTTGGGATTGGCTTGGGGAGGTTGAGTAGTTTCCACTAGTCCTTGGACTAGCAGTGGGTTTTGAAGCACCATGGGGGGAGGTCCTTGTGGTGCCTGGTTGGGTTGGGCTTGATTGGCAGCATTGGCAGCCTGTTGGGCCTCATTTTGAATGGTCTGCTTAGCGCGAGCCATGAGGGGACACTCAAATGTGTAATTCCAATAAACATCACAGAGTGTACAAGATTGGTTTGTGCGTAACAGAGCATTGCGTCTTGGTGCATTCTTCCATGGGGGGTTTTGGGCTGGCCGGTTAGCTGCCGCATTATTGGGAGGGTTCGGTTGCTGACCGCCTCCCTGCGGTTGGTTATTGCCTTGGTTGTGGGGCCGGTTGTTTCTAGCTTGCCCTTGTTGATTGTTGGGGGCAGGCTGGTTGGGATGGTTTTGTTGTGCGAACACTTGTCCCAACGAAGCGGGTGGAGCAGGGGCGGGGGCTTGAACTTGTTGCACTGGTGGTGCATAGTATATTTGTGGGGGTGGTGGTGCCACAAATGTGGGCATTTGCCCCACATACTGTTGTGTTGTCCAAGCCATGGCCTGAGCCTGCTGCGGTGGCGCAGGTTGTGCATAAGAGGTTGTTGCTCCGGACTAGGACATCATTCTAGCATAGTCCGGAGCTTGGTTTTGGTAAGCAACATTAGCAGTGTTGCTTGGTTTTGGTGCAACGGTAGGTGGTGTCGGTCGAGGTTGTGGTTGCTGGGAGACTGACCCTATGATGCCGTCCGCAGCATGGGATGCCCTCGGTGCGTCGCAGTAGGAGGTACTCAGATGGGGAGCATCTGGAATGACATTGTACAAGTATCCAGACTAAGAGTAGATCAAGTCAAATTGTTGGGCCTTCAGTATGGCCTCTTCTTCAGATTGGGGATGTTCGGATGCGACGTCCTTTGCGATAGGTGGGAGCAAAGTCTCAAGGAACCAATCCAAGAAGATCTGTCATCTAGTTGGATTTTTCATAAGCTACGACGTCGTGACCACTCATGGATATGGTCAGTTATGTGAGTGGCGGTGCTTTGACGACATGATAACAAGATCTCCACCCCCTCGTCATAACTAACAGGGATTTGAAAATACTGTAGGAACATGAAGGCTAGGGAGTTGAAGTCGGGGTACTTGGCTTGTGGCAGCTCAATGTACCATTTGGCCGCGGCACCTGTAAGGGTGCGTTGGAATAGCCTCAGCCTGATGGAGTCATCTAGGATGCTGTTGGATGAGCACCATAGATGGAATGTCATTATGTGATTTTGGGGACATTCCCTTACTTTGCCTTCAAACTTTGGGATGTTTGATGGTAGCTTAGTTGGAATGGGTGGCCAGAAAGCTTGGTGGCAGATGGGGTCATTCGTTAATCTATCCAAGTCAATCAAGTTTAGACGAGCCATGAAGGGCAGATTTGATCCCAAGTTGATGTGGGATGGGGATGCAATGGGGGTGGGGTTTGTAGGTACATAATGCATCTGCATGGCTGGGGGTGCTTGTGGTGGCACCATTGCGGATGGGACAATGCCTCTAAGTGCTGTGTAGGGGGCAGTATGGGTGGCAGGAGCATTGCCCCCATGTATGACAGTAGGGGCAATGTAGGTGGACGGTGCACTGCCTCCCTATGTGGCCGGAGGGGCAGTGTGTGTGGAGGGGCCACTACCCCCGTGTGTTACCACTGGGCTAGCTTGGATGGTCACTATGGGAGGTGGCAATTGGCTAATGACAGCCTGCATGACTGTGCTTGGAACGCTTTCCAAGTTGTGGGTAACAGGTTGTGATGTGGACATGGGTCCACTTGCTAAGGTTAGGCCGAAAAATGGATCCGGGTTTGCACTAGCTATGGGGCTTGATGGTGCGATGTGGAGGTTTGGTTCAGGTTGATATGGGTCTGAATAAAAATCATAGGCTGTGTCTCCCTCTAATAGTGTGGGAGATCGCTGAGACTGGCTTCGACGGTGCCGATCAAGTGTTCCGAATGGTGGTGGTTCGCCTCTTAGGCATGAGGAAGATCGTGGAGGATCAATTTTGTCCGCTTTTGTGTATGAAACTGGTGGGTATGAGATTTGGACCCCGGTTTCAATAGCTTCCTATTAGCTGAAGGTGGTCTCTCGGCCACCAAGACTGCCAGAAGAAAGTGCTTGGCTTGTTCCTCACGGGTGCTTCTACTCAATCGGAAGGGGTCGTTGCTCGTTTCGCTTGGAAATTCCTCTCAGCGACTAGCTACTTTGGGGTTCCTATGGTACTCCTCACAATGAGTTTCTGGGAAAAGGCCAAGTACTTCCCACAGTTGAAACAGTCAGGGACTTATGTCCTCAAAGACTGCAAAATTGATTGAACTTAGTGTAAATTTGGTAAATTTTAAGGCTTACTCAGCGTCATGAACTGAATTGGGTTAATTATTTGGTATGGTGTGTTGGTTTGCTTATTTGTTCTGGTGTTTGGTTGGTGCAATATGGTTTATGAATTCATGGTAGAGTTTATATCATGGTTTTGTATGAAAACATAAACATAAATTTGCAAGCAAGTACAATGATTAACCATGGATTGCTGGCCTAACTAAATGTCTACCTCTTAGTGATATTCTTCTTCAAACCAAGAGAAGGTGTTGGGATCTCAACATAATGGGAATAATCCCATCCGTAGATCCTCAGGTCACCTCTTGGATGCTAGGTTGGTCAGCAGGGAGGACGCTTAGCGCCATGAGAATCCCTCCTTCTCTACCACCTCTACCTTCCAGGTCACCCGGTTTTAGTGGTTTGGGAAAAATACCATGGAGTTCCTAGATCTATACGAGCTTACCCTTCGTCGTATCCCAAAATAATCCGCAAGGTGATGATTGGGTAGAGGAGGAAGGGGGCAGCAAGATGGTTATTTTTAAGTTACTTTTAGTTAGACTAGTTCATTTTATTAAGCCTTAATGATTGATTTACCATTTACACATTGTTCATGGATTGATTTGCAAAAAATAAAAACTGGAACTGAAAAAGACCTGCAATGGTGGATAGAGGCGGCTGGGCCGCACTAACAGTCCTCTAAAACTGAAAATTACTGTCAATTAAACTTAAATTCACCTTCTGTGTGACATGCCGCACATTTCTGACCAAATCTAGCGAGGGGGCCGCGATATTTTCCAGAAATGAGCGAGGGGGTCGCACAGAATGCAAAAAAAGCCGCAACCTGAGTTTTTGGGCTGAAGTTGCACCTATTTGGGGATTAAGTGCGCCCTAGGTGCACCTTTTTTCTCATTAATAGCACCCTAGTCCCACCTTTTGCCCTGATAAGAGCGCCGTACTCCGGAAAGGGGTTTTTTGGTGAGACAGGGTCAGATCTGGCTGACAATAACTGGTACTGGGGTCAGTCTGACTTGGCTTGGCCTAGAAGAGGCTTCAGCACTGACTAAAATAGGAAATAAATAAGATTTAATACAGATCTAACATAATATTTCTAAAAACTAGGGTAAAATTGAAAAAACTTGAAAACTTGAAATTTTGGCCTAGGGATCCTGTGGGATCGACCCAGTATGGTCACCAAAGCTATAGTGAGGATTTCTCCTCACTCCAGGAGCATGAATGACTCCATTGTGCCTATAGGGCACAAGGGTATGTTCCTATTGTTGGAAAACAAGAAAAATGAAATGGAAATGGAAGTAAACATAACAGTAAATTGTGACTAAGCTAATCTAGTGACAAAAACTAGAACTAAACTAAATCATAAGCAAGAGCAGAAAGAAGGAGTGGAAGCTTTATGAACCCCTCTGCAGAAAACAGGTTAGGGTTCCACCTCCTTAAACCCTGCAAAACAAACCTAGGCTACAATGGAGAAACCTGCAAACAATGTTAAACAAAACCTGCAAGAAACAATGGTTAGAAGTCAAAGCAATCTAAATAACTAAAAAGCAAACACAAAAAACACAAATATACCTTCTCCTAGTGGGTAATGGGCCACCATGCCCTAGCTCCTAGAAGCCTCTCTCTCTTGGTTGGGGGAGTAATGGCTCAAATCGGAATGGATGTGGAGGAGAGGGAATGTGGGTGGTTTGAGAGGCAAAGGTCTCAAAGCATCCATGGGCAGCATAACAATAGGCAAGGGAGAAGTGTTTTGAGAGTGACCCACCACCCTCCTTTTATATCTTTTTCAAGGGGTTTTAGGGTTTTAATCCCTTGGTCAGGGTTTTAGCTCATTTTCTGGGCCTTTAGCCCCTTTCTCCCTAACTTTATCCCCTTTTAGGATTTTAGCTCCTTTTTGAGGGATTTAGCTCCTAGGGGGCTATTTTGGGCTCGTTTTGGGGGTTTTTAGCCATTTTCTTCATCCTTGGGCTCTTTTGGAGGTGTGGGGGTCAAATGGAAGGTCTTATGGAGTGAAATGAGTGTTGTGAGATGGTGTCCTTGGGTGGTGTAGGCCATAGAGAGCTATGTGGGGGATTTTTGGGTTGACACTCCCATTTAAGTTTTCACTATCACAGTTAATATATGATGTAAGTATATATATATGGTGATTAAATGTTCGCAAGGGTGCAACTAGCATTTATTTTTCCCTGTGCCTGCTACCACCTATATTAATGAATGAATACCATTATGATCTCATTAAACAAAATGTTGGCAACCTTGAAGCTCGATACAAAAATTCTAAATCACGGTCTGTTTCATCTTCTTTATCGAAGGTAGCTGTTGTCGTAGCTATGCTTTCTTCTTAATTTTTATTTCTGCACAGTGGGACCTGGCACATCTTCGGTTTGAGGGAGGTAGGTGTTTGTTTCAACATAAACTATGCCTACGAGTGATTATGCAATAACAAATTGTGAGATATCAAGCTGCATTTTTTTCATATTAGGTGTTTGTTTCAAGCTACCACATTTACCATAGAAATCGCTTGTTTGCACACTCTTCTCTATTTCCAGATCATTAAGATAGTCTACTTTTTAGAGGGATCAACCATTGAAAGGGTTGACCCTCTCTCTGTGTCTCTCAATCATTACATAAAGATGCACGCTCACTCATTTTTATTCCAATTTATTTTTGTTTTTATTACAAAAGAATTAAAATTAAAACCGTTAGAAAAAACATATTAACATAATAAAACTTACAGTAGTATCTATATACATAAAAGCACATAAAATTTGTTTTTGTAAATAAATCAAATTTAAACAAAATATATATATACAAAAACGCTTTAAAAATAAAATAAAATTAAAAACTAAAAACATATAAATAAATAAAATGTATTAGGTAACAAATAAAATCATAAAATTAAAATTATAAATGAATTTGAAATCTTCTCAAGTTTTATGATTGTTGTGCTCACTTGTTTTCGCAAGTTACTCAAGAACATGTTTTTGACAAGAAGGGTTTCTTAACATACATTGCTACTTTCAGGTATAAAAGCATTTTATTTATTCTCTTCGACTTGGTTTGTTAAGCACATATTTTCCTATATTTTCAATGCTCTCACAGGTTTGTTGCAGGAAAATGCTAAAATTTTGCAAATTTAAAGACGAACGAATGGCATTTCCAGAATCGCAGAAAATTTTTAGCAAAATTTTCCATTGAAAGCTCGAAGGAGTTGAGTTTTTCCTTGTGTATGTCATGACATTTGCTGCCACAAAGAAACCTTTCAAAAACCAATTACGCCATGTCATGATTACTTACACTTTTTCCTTCCAAGCTTATCCATCATCCATGTCAGAGTATACTTTTTCACTGCCTTATACATCACGATTTCCTGCATGTCTACCTTTCTAAGTCGCACACATTTTTCCTCATTTTCAGTTTATATTTTTTCCTTATGAATAAAACCATTCATATTCCTTTCTATGATTGCATTGCTTTGTTATCCCTACCATAAAAACTGTTTGACTGTGAGATCTTTCATTTATAGTCCTACCACTCATTATGTACAACTCGTGTTAACTGATGTGGGATTCCTTAAGGCCCACCTTTCAACAAGTCTTGCCCCATCGACCTCAGCACATTATCTGGGATAGAGACTAGAGTTCATTTTTAGTACCTTGAGGCTTGCATGCCTTAATCGCAATTTCTCTCGCTGACAATCATGGGAATACATCAATGGCCCTTGATCATTAGATCTTGCAAGTGGCTCGACATCAGCTCATTTATTCGCACTTTGCACGATGTACTTATGTACCTTGGCACTCATTGACATCAATGGTGAGATTGCCTCGCATTGGTTAACGACATTTATCAATGGTTGATAATCCAATGAATTATTTCCATGTTCGACATCGCCACATTTATTCGCATGGTAAGAATTGCACCATCGAGTTTTGTAGCAGGTGAAGACTATATACTTTGCATGACTCCATCAATAGTTTTACAACAGCATACTTCAGCCATATGAGAGTACCATAGTTCTACTTTCAGCTGTCATCTTTTACTTCATCCAACCAAGCAGTAGTTCATATCCTTCACTTCTCATTCTATTATTCAGTAGCAGTAGCCACATTCCTATTGCATAAGTTCATCAACTTTTTGGGTAAGTGGAGGTATGTTGTTTTCTAATATTTAATCATGTAATTCCTTAAATGCTAGAAAATGAGTGAATTTGGAAAATTCCCTCACCACATTCCTTTCCTTTTCATAAACCTAATATATCTTAAGTTTTTTTGGGGGGGGTTACTATTCATTACCATTTTACATATTCATCATCTCATTTACCCTTAATCAACATGTATTTCCCAAACTATGCTATATATATTGGCATGAATCATAAATATGAAGAAAATGATTTCTAATGTAAATTGATGGTTCATCATTTCCAATGCATGTATACTTTTAAATTTTATATATTGCAGCAAAAATACAAGTAAAACAAGAGAATGTTGTTAACACAAGAACCAACATTTGTTATACTTATGGTTGTCACACAAGAACCAACCATAAGGAAAATTGCTTCCACTCATGCATTTCAAATCCTAGAATGATTTACTGTTACATACCATCATCATGTAAAGCCTCAACTACAAATCCAAAAGTTTTAAAGAGAATCAATGCATAGTTGCATGAGGAGATGCAACAACCAGTCAAGTTGGGGGGAATGTTGAGCCGCAAAAATACCACATTTTATTCATCTTTCACATACCATTTATCACCTTATTCGTATCTTATCCTTCCATAAAACCATTAATATCCACCATTTTCATGACTAAATATGGGTTACCTTGTTATTTTCCAAATCATTTATTTTTGAGTATTTTGAGTGAATTTGTGGTTAATTGTTGAGAAAAATAACATATTTTCATTATACTTTAAATTTGGATGAGTTTGGTGATGCTTACAGGTGAATTTGAAGACTTTAACAAGATCAAAAGTGACCACCTAGCCTCAAATTCGAATTTCATCTTCAAGACGTGGGATAATTTCAAGGAGAAGATCATGGAAATGTGGAGATGGAATATCTTATCCAAGATATCATGGAGGATTTGAAGGGATGAGTTGTAGATTTGTTGAGGATTTGAAGGGATGAGTTGTATATTTGTTGAGGATTTTGAGGGATATGTTGAGAGAATAGTGGATGTGCAATTATGATTAGTTATCTTGAATTCATCTATAAATAGGAGGGCTCTCTCCTCATTTTGGTTAGAGGCCTCTCTAGTGGTGTAGAAGTAGAGAATAGTTTAGATCTTTTGAGAGTTAGTCATAGATTGAATTCTGATTGTTATGTAATGGAGATGACGATTTAATGCGAATCATTCTACTCTCTCTTATGTTAATCTGGATTTCTTTCTTATGAGTTGTTAATATAGATTTGTCATGAGCTCATATCTATTTATGGTTTGTCATTTGTTACATGCTTTTCATTATAGATTATATTTCTCTTGTTTAATTTCAGTATTTCTTTACCAAGTTTAATTTATGCAGTTTCATGCTTTCTTAGGTTAGATTTCTTTTCATGTCATTTCCTATTTTTGAAAGTTTAATTCAGTTTCAGTTACTAATACTCTACCCCTGCATATATTTTGTATGTACCTCAGAAGTTTATGCTCTCTCTGAGTTGACAATTAAATCATTGGATATCTGTTATAAATTGTTTAATATTTTTCCCCAACACTCTGGTAGAGAACCTCTTTGAAAATAATATTAAGATATTGAGGTCAGATAATGGAGGAAAGTTCACATCAACTGAATTCAATGAGTATTGCTAAGAAGATGGGATTAAGAGAGAGCTCACCATTCCCTATAATCCACAACAAAATGGTGTGGTAGAAATAAATAATAGATCTATCATGGAATTTGTGAAATAGTATGATACATGATCAAGAACTACCAATGTACCTATGGGAAGAAGCATCTAGAACAACAGTATATGTACAAAATATAATCTCTAACAGTGCCCTTGGGAACAAGACTCTAGAAGAGATGTTTACTGGAGAAAATACTGAACTAAGTCACCTAAATATATTTGGTTATAATTTATACATACATATTTATAAGGAGAAAAGAACAAAGTTATATTGTAATGTCCCCATTCAAATAATTGCATAGTAGGAAAATTCCATCAATCCTACTAGTTCCCTAGGTTGGGTGGAAACATTGGGAAGTTAATAAGGGAGATAATAAATGGTGTTTATAAATTAGAAGGAATAAATATTTATTTAATGGAGTTAATTAAATGAATGAAAGTGAAAAATGAAATGTCTATGGAGAATGGAGACACATGGAGACTATGGGGCCCACTCAAGCTAGAATTCCTATGTTAAATGGCATCCTCTTCTTGCAATATCGAATATATGGGAATCCTAATGTTTTTGGATGGACTATAAGGTTAATATATGTGTCCATATACTTCATAGGTCTAATTTTGAAAGAATTGTAACTTACATGGGGAGAGGAAGAGCCAAATTGGAGTTTCATGGACACTTGGCTAGATTCCCCTTACATTTATGACATATATGACACCAATGATGGAGATTCTATGACAATTATGATACAAGTCATACATGAAGGATGAAATATGACATATATGACATGTCAGGACTGAATAGAGCATCTTAGAGGGCACTCATGGGTGTTTGAGAAGGCCAAGAGTCTCCTACTCGAGTTTGGGAGAAGAGGGAAGGTGAAGAGAGAGGCTAGATGGCATAGCATGGGAAACCACACCAATTCGACTTGGATTTGGTTTATGGATGGACTTAGAACCTTATAATAGCAATAAATTTTATAAAATGTAGGGACAATCCATGAGAAGGCCCCTTTTTATCATTTGTGAAAATTTTTATTGTGAAGAGAGAGAGCTAGTGGATGACTAGTTCATGCCTTAGCCAATTTCGAGGGTGAAAGATTCCCATCCTAGTTGGTGTTTGTAGAGGCCACTCAGGTATTTCAAGGAGATTCAATGGAGTCATAAGTAACAGGTTCAAGTTATAGTATCTTGTGGACATATCAATTTCAACTTGTTCTTCCTTTCATCTCAAGTTTTCTCACCATATTTCAGCTCTATGGAGTGAGGCGCACTTGGTGAGATATTCATATCTTTGAGGGGGATTCTATTGCTCCAGTATTTTTTATTTTGATGTAAAATATATTTAATTTTATAAATCTCTTATGTATTAAGGACAATAAATCTCATGTATTATTTCTCAATAATGAAGAAACAGTGCCATTTCCCCACTACCTTGTTGTAAACTCTTGTAATCTTGATGGATTCGAATAGATGTATAAAATATTGGTGATTTATGAATGAATTTACTGTAGTTAAATTATATTATGGGTTCCATGTTTAGTAACTGAGAATTTGTGGCCATTGGGTCGAATTTAATAACAATTGGAGCAAACTACACCTCATTTCCCCAAGGGTCCAAAACTAGTTTTTTATATTTGATTGAAATAAGTGATAAAAGCCATGGGAAGTTGATTGGTTATGCATATGAGTATATAATTATGTATTATACACATCCCATGATTCAATTTAATAATTCTAGTGGGTTTCTTCACATTTGGGAAGCCATTTCCACCACTTACCTCGGGGGGGATTTGAGCCCAAAATTGCCAGTAAAATCATCTATCTTGTTCAGAATTTAGTATAGAGTTGAAGAAGTGATTGGAGGGAAATAATAAATCCCTAAAAATAATAATTAATTTATTATATCATGCATACACCTTATCTAAATATTTGGTAGCAATTGGGCTGATTTGGAGACCAAGACACTAAAACTAGTCAAGAGCCAAAATTGTGAAAAAATTGGAAAATTGGGCATTTTGGTAAAAATTTAAAAAAATGGACATTACAAGTGGTATAAAAGCATGAGATTGAAATATGATGGTGTCAAAAAGGATTCAAAGCAATAAACCACCACCCTTAGAATCTGAATTGGAAGGTGCTCGGCTTGTAGAAGAAGAACTAGAAGAAAAAAAGGTACCTTTGACTAAAGCTATGGCTCACGAGGAAGAAGACTACACTAAGGAGAAAATGGAGTATCTCAAACTCATGAAACCCATGTTTGAAGAAATATCCAAGGAAATGACCCAAAATATGGTATACATGACCCAAAAAATAGCAAAAGGATTCAAATTGATGGCCAGTCAAATGGGAAGCAAAGGGATAATAAGAGATAGTGGTAGTTCACAATCACCAGAAAAGAAGACAATGGGTGAGCACAATTTCTCATGAACAGGACCTCATAATAGACCCCATGAATTCCAGAGAACACCAAGTCCTACTGCACCTAAATTTATTATTCCCAAAGAAGAGACTAACATTCAATTTGAAATTGATACAATAACAAAAGAATGGGTTAAATTGGATGAAGAGTGTAGGAGAAATATAACATTTGAGCAGTACTTCACCATGGAAAAATAAATAAAAAAGGAGGACAATAAGTATCTACACAAAAAAAGAATTGAATTGTGCCATAGGTAAAGTGCCACTCCCTAATTTTGATGGTTCAGGTTCATCTCAAAGTTCTGCTAACACTTGGGTGCAAAACCTGGATGTGTATTTTCAACTGAATCCAATGGTGGAAGAAAATGCTTTAAAAATGGCTATTTTGCACTTGGCTAGAGATTCCAATGAATGGTGGATCCATGGCCTGAAAAAATTGGGTCATGATCAGGTTAAAACATATGGGGAATTTGTTGATAGGGTATTAGAAAGGTTTGAGCAAAAAGATCCAGAATTTTCTTTCAAAGAACTAGCACAATTGAAGCATGTAGGGACTCCTATTGAGTATATCTTGGAATTCCAAATATTATCAGTTAAGGTGGCTAATGTATCTATGGGAAGGTTAGTATTTCTGTTCACTGAAGGTTTGGAAGATCCCTTAAAATTTTTGGTCAAAGCCCACAAGCCTACTAACTTAAATGATGCAATGAGCTTGACTAGAGATCTTCAAAATGTGCTTCCTATAACAAGATTTCCTCCCAAGCCTAACTTCATATTTGAAAGAAAGCCTTGGAAAAATGATGCACCTGATAAGAAGTTTTGGAAAAGAGATAAATTTGAAAATAATAATAAATAAGGACAAAACAGGGATGAACTTTGAAGGAAAAAAATGTGCTTCACATGCTTCCAACCATGGACACCGGGGCATAAATGTGCTAAAGGAAAAGCTCAATAGAAGTATTTTCTGATAATCATGACTATGAATGGGGTATGGATGAAGAAGAGAAAATTTTAGATCAAGAGAAGGATATACACATAAGACAACATCTGAAGAAGAAAAAAAAAAATTAGCCTTCACCAGACAAAGCAAGAATGGCAGTACTTTCAGCAGTGCCTCGCTATCACACTATTTGATGCAAGGGTGTGGTATTGGGACAAAGAAATTTAGTTTTGGTAGATTGAGGAGATACACATAATTTTATTGATGCAGAGATGGTGGAGAAAATATATATACCAAGTGAACCATTCGATGGATTCACAGTTGTCAATCCAGGTCACAACACATGGGTTCCAAAGTTGCGAGTCACCATAGGTAACTATACTTGTGTTGATATTTTTTATGTGGTTGATGTTGCTGATACTAAGTAGTCTTGGGAGTGAAATGGATGTATTCTATAGGAGAGAATTCAGTAAGTTATCAAATTCCTGAAATGAAATTTCAAGATTCAACAGGTGTACTAAGGGTTGTGAGAGGGTAGCACACTTACCCAAAATAGGTAGTAAATTTCAATAGTATGAGATCTATATTGAGGCATGGTGATATATAATGGGCTGTTGAATGTTATGTCACCTCTCCCAAGCCAAAAATTAGAGTTTTTAAACACCCAAAGGAGATAGAGACACTTTTGCGCAAATATGAAAAGGTTTTCATAGATCTTCCACATGGTAGACCACCTGCTAGGGGGGTTGAGCATAACATTGTTTTGGAGGAGGGTACTTCACCAATTTAGATACCACATTATAGACATCCCAAGAAGTTCAAAGATGAGTTCGAGAAGGCCATTCAAGAACTCTTAGATTTGGGACTCATTAGACCAAGCTCTAGCCCTTATGTTTCTTTAGTAGTGTTGGTAAAGAAAAAAGATGGAACTTTGAGGATGTGTATAGACTTTAGATATTTGAACAAGAAGACCATCAAGAATAGATATCATATTCCTAGGATTGATGAGCTCATGGATGATTTATTTAGAGATAATTACTTTTCCAAAATTGACCTTAGATCTGGTTATCACCAAATTCAGATGAAGGAGGAAGATGTGCAAAAGACTACTTTTTGATGTCATTATGGTCACTTTGAGTTTCTTGTTATGCCATTTGGGTTGACTAATGCTCCAACTACATTTCAAGCATGTATGAAAGAACAATCTTTGTATGCTAATATGTCTAAATGTGAATTTGGGATGAAAGAACTATTATATCTTGGGAACATTATTGGGAAAGATGGAGTGAAAGTGCACATGGAAAAGATCAGGGCTATCTTAGAATGGCCATCACCAAAAAACACCATAGAATTAAGAGGCTTCATTGGAATATGTACATACTACAAGAAGTTTGTGAAAGGGTTCTCCAAGTTGAATTCTCCACTCAATCATTTGACTAACAAGTATGCTTTCAAGTGGAATGAAGAGGCTGAAAAGGCCTTCCAAAAAATGAAAGAGGTAATGATTAGTTGTCCCATACTTGCATTACCTGATTTTTCTAAGCCTTTTACTGTTGAATGTGATGCCTCAGGTGGAGGAGTAGGGGCTGTCCTAAAGCAAGGACAACACCCTATAGCCTTTGAGAGGAGAAAGTTACATCCTCATGAAAATATTTACTCCATATATGGCAAAGAGATGTTGGCCATCATGCATTCCTTGGCCAAATTCTTACAATACTTGGTAGGAAAAAAGTTTGTGGTGAAAACTGAGCACAATAGTATAAGACACTTCCTTACCCAAAAGGATCTAAATCAAAGGAAACAAAATGGGTAAGCAAGATCCAAGCTTAAGATTTTGATATTGAATATGTGAAAGGATAGAATAAAATTGTAGCATATGCATTATCTCGAAGACCTTCTTTTTCTCTCATGGGCATTGCTAAAAATTGGAAAGACATGCTACTAGTTGAATATGCCAAAGATAAGTTTGATTGTGATGTATTAGATGGACTCATGGGAGATGATAACTACAGAATTTTTAATGGGATGATATACTATAAGGGAATAATTTATTTGGTTCAAGATTCAGTGCTTAAGTACGTAGGAAGCACATGAGTCCCCACTAGCAGGCCATCCGAGGATCTTCAAAACCTATAGACAATTAAGTCAAAGGTTCTATTGGAAGATGTTCAAAAGTATGTGAATGAATTTAAGGTATGTTAGAAAAACAAATTAGAACTCACATACCTAGTGTTTCCACCTTTCAAAAACCCAGGGGGGATGTGGCAGAAATATTCAAGCCACTCGGTGTGTCATTGGGGGAAAGTCTCGAGTCAAGGCTGTCACCTTGTTCTTGACTCCTCCGTTTAGGCTCAACTCCTAACAAAGCCAAGGGGGTAGACCCTATTAAGTTACTAAGTCTAATTACTTTAGGATGATGGTATTAGATTGAATAAGTTGCTTAGGAGTTTGAAATTAACAATTGAGAACCAAATATGACAAGATGAAAAATAAACACAAGTAAGCACAATGCTGACACACAGTATATATATCGAAAGAAGTAAATAAATAACCAGTTCCTTAAAATGGAGTCACAAACTGATTAAATGTGCTTGCATGTGCTTGGATTGAATGTTTTGCAATTGTCTCTTGGTATTTTAAAGTTAATATGAAAAATGAGTGGATTAAATTAGGCGAAGGGGGACTCCAAATATACCCGAGGGGTACTTGGAGTATGTCCAAAAATAAAACCTTCACGACTACCCACAAGGAATGTGTGGGCTGAATGGAGTCTCTGAGACTGTGTTC
Source organism: Pseudotsuga menziesii (assembly GCA_001517045.1). Taxonomy (NCBI): domain Eukaryota; kingdom Viridiplantae; phylum Streptophyta; class Pinopsida; order Pinales; family Pinaceae; genus Pseudotsuga; species Pseudotsuga menziesii. The sequence goes on from LPNX010885815.1 coordinate 96,046, forward strand.
ATAATACACCCGCTAGGGTGTAACAGAGATCGGTTCCTCGAGGTCACTATCCAGTAGTTTCCACTTCCTTTGGGTATTTTTCCACCGTTTATGGTTTGATCGAGGCGTTGGATTTTTGCCTGATGGTGGTTAATTGGGGAAGGTGAAACCTAATTAATCTAGCCACTCATGTTTCTTTTGATGCAACTTGACTGATCGGATGAACCATAACCAAAAAGAAGAGCATACACACTGGAGTGTTTGTAATTTTTTACTGAATTCTACTCAATGTGTTTTTATTAAAAAAGAAAACCCTCCAGGAACCTCTTTCGGTCCAAGGGGATCTCAATAGGGGAATCAAATATGGGGTTGATTTTAAATGATTTCTTGCAGAAATTAACAATGAATAATGAAGCAACAAAAATAAAACAAACCATAGGTTCTCTAACTAGATCTACCACGATCCTCTTTCACCTTTTGGTTCAAACAGGATTCGTGGGGTAAGTATTCAAGCTACTTTGAATTTATAATATGGAATATATGATGAAAGTAATCAAAGTACAACAATTTTCATAAATGAAACTTATCTAGAGCAAAAAATAGGAAAATTGCAAAAAAGGAAAAAAGGACGTGAATCCCCCCAGGGGGGATGGGGAATGGGCTCGAAAGAGCCTATTCAAAATTATTTTTTATTATCAGCAGTTAAAATATCAGAAAAATGATATAATTACTCTCATTTCTTATACAGAACAAACCCAAGAGCTTACAAAGTGCAAAAATTAAAGATTTCCGGAAATGGGGAGACCCTTGGGGGTTCCGGATGGTCCAAAAGTCACTTTTCGGATAGCACCTCCTCATATTTTCTGTTATACCTGAAAAAAATAGAAATATTATTAAACTTAAACATTCCCAAAATCACTTTGAAAGTACCTTTGGGTCATCCCACTTTTAACCGAAAACAACTAAGTTAAGACTAGCTTAAAAAAGGGTGAAAAAGGAACCAAGGAAAGCAAGCTTTCCTTGGGATATTGGCCTGCCTTTTGGGAAGCCAATATGATGTGTACTGATTTCTAGATTTATCTTTTAAATTATGAAAAATAAATCTAATGCATGCAAGCTACAAATTTTCTTTAAAATGCCATGCAAAAAAGACGATTTCCCCAAAGCTAGATCTAGAATGCTTATGAAACCTTTTTTAAGAACAAGATCTAGATTATGAGCTTTAAGAAGACATATCTATGTTAAATGTCACTCTATGATGATAGATCTGAGCAAATCAAATCTATGAACCAAGTAACCAGGTAACATTTTAATTTTAAAAGGAAGGAAGAGATATGGAGAGAAAAAACTTGTTGCCGCAAGGAACCAGCCAAAAGGCTTCGTAGTGGGATGCCGAGGGACTATGTCATTTAAAGATGTGGAAATTAATGTGAAGTCAAACTAGATCCATAATTCTTCCCAACGAAGCAACCTGTAAATCAATCAAAGACTTGCAAACCCCTGAGATCTGGTGATTACATGTAAATCAAGGCTAAAGCTACATGCATGTAAACTTATAAACATGTCAGATCTAGATCTTTAAGTACATGTATTCAACATAGAAGAAACAAGTAAAATTACTTATATCCCTCTATTTCCAATGATTGGGAGCAATATTTCTTAAACCAGATTCATAATTCAAGATGCAAAAATTTGAAATAATACACAGATTACCTCATGAAGATCAGACAATAATGGCCCACAAACAATTGCACCACACCATTAGCCTCCAAAGATTTATTTATTGCAGAAAAATTACAAAATATTGTATCAATTACAACTAGCAATCCCTTCAAGCCAACTCTAACTAGCTTGGAAAGGAGGAGACTGTGCTTTATTTATAACAAAAACTGGAACCCTATCCCAGAGGGGGCGCAATTCCCAAGGAGAGAGAGACTGCATCTACATGAGGAGTCAAGCTGAGCTTGATCTGAGTCTAACTAAGTCTGATCTGAGTCTAAATGAGTGTAACTAGAAATCGGAGTGCTGGTTGGACTGACACTCAACTGGTTAACTGAAACATCAACCAAATCACATCCAGATGAGCCCACACGTGTGGAGGAGAGAGAGAGGGCACAAATCTCAAATATGAATGTTGTGGTGCACTCCCTCTTTAGCCTAGATCAACTCCTTCTATCAAGGCATGGTTAGGTCTACTCAATCTGAAGCCGATGAGACTGACTTCAGTCAAATCGGAGCAAAATCCACTAATTTAGGAATTTGGATTTTCTCCATTATTTAATTAATTTATCAATTAAAATAATCAATAATTGATTTTTATGGTTTTTTGACCTGAGTGATGGGAAAATCACTCAAAACTTAGGAAAAGTGGGTTTATGGGTTTACCGGGTGCTTTGAGTTAGAAAATGAGCACCCCGATGACTGAAACTGATTTTTGAGCCCACTTTTATTACAAAACCAAATTTTCCATTTAGACTATTAAAGAATAGCCTAAATTTTGGAAAAATCAAAACCTTAAAAAAAATTTAAAAATTAGAAAAAATTAAAACCTAGGGGGACTTAGACATGTTCACATGACTCGACCATAATGCCTAGCATGTTTATACATTGACACATAGACTCTAATAACCTCAATAGGCCTAAATGCCAAGCCGACCACCCCAACTTTGGAGGTATTGAGTGAAAAACTCAGAAATTATCAGTCATTTATTCAACAACCAATAATAAACAAGGGAAAAGACACTCTGAGATGATCGGATTGACAAATAAAGTCCAAGAGACTGAGTCTTTTACAGACACCATCATGCTAGAAAATTTTATTACAACTCCCCAACGGGGTATGAATATGTGATATAGTACAACAAACACTTCCCAGAAGCAATTCTGAAGGTCTTCTGAAGTCCGAACAAATCATCTTTGTTCGGTTCACCAGGCTCACTTGATAACAAACCACTAAGTACAACTTAGGTGGTAACATCTGGCTCCATCTAGGGACACATGCTCTGACTAATCTTCTGATGAAAGAAGAGGATGTGAGAACTCAAGAATCTCTGGGTCCTGCATAGCAATTAAAGCTTGTCAGTAACATGTATATAAAAGAAACCAACTGTAAAAGCAGAGTAATGTACATAATTAGTCTATCATGTACAAAAAAGAAATATTTTACAAGACTAATATACGAAACAAAAATTTCAAGGTTAGTACCATGGTACAAAACATCTATAATAAAACAATATGATACATGAAATTTAAATATACATGCAGGGCAAGGTTTAGAAATTGGCCCTGAAACAACTGATGCCAATAAAGGCATCAAACCATCTTGGCGAAGAACATCTTGAGGATAAATCCATTCACTAGTATGCTTAACCTTTCTCCTTCTAGGCCATTTAGATAGAAATAATTTGTTCCTGGTACTTCATCAATGATATATGGCCCCAACCATAAGCTGTCGAGATTTCCGTGTTTCCCAGGTTTCTCCCGCCTTTTGTCCCAACGCAAGATTGTGTCACCTACTTGAAAGGATCCAAGCCAAGTAGATCTATCAAAGGCTCTCTTGACTTTGTCTGAATTTCTGATACTTTGGTCAAGGGAATTTATTCTACTCTCATCTAAATCGATCAACTGGTTGATTCTATTCTGAATGGCATCCTGATCTGAGCTAAAGGTATGGAAAAGCTGATACACTAGAAGCTTTAAGTGGACAAGTAAGGTGACATTTAGTCCATAGAAAAGTTCAAAATGGCTCCTTCTAGTTGAAATTTTCTTTGTGATTCTATCGACCCATAATGCAAACTTGATCTTGCTATCCCAAGCCTTTTTATTATCACCCATAGTTTTCTTGATTATGGTCATTAAGTTTTTATCACTTGACTCAGCTAGACCATTTCCTTGGGGATAATAGTTGGATGAATGGGATAGGACAATGTCGTACTTGAAACAAAAGGATGACATCTCAAAGGAAATGAAGCACGGGCCATTATCTGTGATGATTCTGGCTGGCACAGTGAATCTTGTGATAATCTTATCTTTTAAGAAATCCATGACTGGAGCATCGATTGCCTTCTTGGTGGGTATCACCCCTATCCACTTGGTGAAATAATCAGTGGCAATGAGTATCCAAGAATAACCATTGCTCGAGTTATCCTTTAACATACCGATGAAATAAATCCCCCACTGCTGGAAAGGGGCTTGGACTATTATTGGGTTTAAAGGTAAGGCTTTCATTTGTTGCTTTCCAGTGAGCAACTGACACTGGGGTCAAACTCTAACAGACTTGTGCACATCTAAAAAGAGGTTTAGCTAATAGTAACCTGCTCTAAGGATTTTATGGGTGGTTGTTCTTGCTGCAAAATGTCCACCACAAAATCCTGCATGGAACTCAACCATGAGATTTTTGGACTCAGGTTCATCGACACATATAACTATTAAACCATCGGGGTTTCTCCAAACCAAACCATCTTTTGTTAAACAATACTTAGTTACTTTTAACCTTAATTCTCTTCTTTTATGTCTAAGTAAGTGATCAGGGCATGTAAGGTTACGGCAGAAAAAAATGATGTTGGTATACCAAGGGTGTTGCTCTAATCTCTAAAGCTCGTTTGATACACTTTGTTCTAGATCAATGTTCTGGTAGATTATTCCTAAGGATTTTTCATTTCCTTGGGTCAACATATTTGCAAGACCTTGTCCCTTAATTAACTTAGTAGGTTTTATCTCTAAATCATACTCTTGAATCTTTGAAACCCACTTACCCCTAATTCCTAGACAATCTTGTTGATACATGATATCCTTGATAGCTGCATGGGGTACATACCCAATGATTTTTGATTATCCTACATAAGTTCTGAAATGTTTAAGGGACTTGACAAGAGCATAATCTTGTTTCTCCTTGGTGGTATACTTCAACTCTAAATGTTGCAAGGCTCTACTCATAAAGGCTATAAATTTTTCTTGTCCCTTCTTATTCTTTTGAAGCAAAACACCAGCAATGGTGTCCTCCGAGGCAAAGGAAAATATCTGAAATTCCTTGGAATAATCTGCACTGATCAAGACTGGGGACCTGGATATGGCATCTTTGATAGACTTGAAAGCATCTTTCCCTTCATCTGTCCACTCAAATTTAGCATCTTTCTTTAACAATTTTTGTAGAGGCTTCATTAGTTCTGCTAAATTTGGGATGAATCTCCTTATGAAATTAATTTGACCATTGAAAGACTGGAGAGATTTAAGATTCTAAGGCAAGGAGACTTTCTTAATGGCTTCAACTCGATCAGGATCGAATTTGACACCATCCTTAGAAATTATGTGTCCCAACAATTTTCCTTCATCAACCCCAAATATTGACTTGGCAGGGTTTAAGGAAATACCATATTTCCGACATCTTATGAAAACCTGCCTAAGATGTGTTATCAACCCAAATGGCACTTCTTCGTCCGAGTGCTGAATTTCCATATGTTGGTACATGAAAGGACACTATAGGATTGAAGTTTTTCTAAACACTATAGATGGGAATGACATGAGATGCATTTACTCTTTGACCATCATGCCATTTCAATTTTCTATGTGTTGATTTTTGTATGTGACTATCTCCACTGAAACTCACATACATATGCGACTATTTATGTTGACAACCCACGTACTGTACGTGACTATTCTCATTGCAACCCACGTACAGATCTATACGCGGGTTTCCCTTAAAACAACTCGCGTGTCATACGCGGGTTGCCTATATCAATAGTCGTGTACACATCTATTCGACATTAAAAAATATAAAACACAATTAATGCAGATTAGTTGAGCCTTAATCATTAGCCATCTCAACTGTCTCAACCTCCTCAACCTTCGAAATTGCTGTATTTCCCAAAGTATGAAAAGAGGCCCTGGGAAGGGCATTAGGGGAATTAATTTTGGAGAGAAAAGTTATGCTAGTGGTATATATTCAGAAGTCTTTGGAGCAGAAGAACTCAAAGTCCTTTGGTTGCAGAGGAGTCCTTGTCTCAGGCGTTGGGTTGTACACTTATCTCATTCACTATTGTTAATAAAGAGAATTCTTCTTCCAACTTTGTGTTGAGTCTCTTTCATGTATCATGGTTGATAAATATATTTGATTAAGCACTATATATGTTATTTATCTAACCTGTCATATATACATGTATAAGTTTGTACTTGGAGAATTTGCTCTTTGCAGGTGAAGGAGGTGCATCCCTGAAAGATTTGGAGAGAAGCAGAGCAAGAGAAGACAAATCTTGAATCAATCGTCAATAATGGGGTGAGTCCAACATCTCTTCCTATTTCCTTTCTGTACTTTAAAGCTAATTGTTTGCAAGTTTTAGAAGTACGTTGGTAACCCTAGACCCTAGGTTACAAGGGTGTTTATTCCTAAACAACAATATGAATTATATAACACCTCGGTTTTGACCCCGTTGCATTAATGTATATGATGTATATATTATAATTAATCGTGGTGTGGAGCTAAAGGCAAAATCCCCACCATCGATTTATCGCTTTATGTTCCGGTGATTAAAATCGTTGCCGAAGGAATATTGCGTGCTAGCCGGCGTTATAATTTTTGGCATCATGTAATTATGCGTTTTAATTAAAATACCCACAATCAGCTATGTCAATGCAACCATAATGAAAAGGGAATGATTTTCCTAAGGATAGGGAGGGAAATTATTTAAACCTTTGGGCCAATGGGGAAAAGCAAAATGTCAAAGGAAGAACCCATCAATCAGTCAACTACCCATTTTGTCTTTTTCCCTAATCATTAAATCCTACCAGAATGTGGTTGAGTTAGTTATTGCATGGGGATGGGAAGAGTATGGGCAGCAATTTCGAATTTGGGGAAAACCCATTTTTGGGGAAAATCAGTTTTGACTTTTAGGGCAAGAAAACACCCAAAAATGCATGTCATTTTCCCATACACCCATGTTCTTCATTTTTGGGCTCACGCAGGGAAGCTTAGGAGTTGTACTTACCTCCACGAGTTTGCTGGTTGTGTGTTATTCCTTCATAATTTGGGCTCCTGGGCATTTTTATTAGTATCATTCACCCACATTGGGGTTCCCTCAAGCGGCTGGGAATTTCCTAAGTGTGAAATCCACGATTTTGGATTGCTATGTATTTCTTCCTCACGTGGAAAGACATTCTTCATTTTCCTAGTGGCTGAGAATTTTGTTTTTGTGATGTTCTTGTGGTTGAGTTTCTTCCCCAATGTTTTTTGTTGCATTTCCCTAATGGTTGTCAAGATGAAAATCATTTTTGTGTTTCACAACATTGTAATTATTGTGTATGTTATTCGTTTTTGGCCACGTTAGGGGCAAAACACCCTTGGGATACGTTTTGTTGTTAGTGGGTTGTTCTTACCCTCTGTGGAAATAAATTTTGTTGCCAAAATGTTTTCCTAAGCCCAGGAATGGTGTATATTGCTGTGTATGCAATTGGTCTTTGGACTGTGTAGGAGTGGGAAGTAATTTGCTTGACAAATCTAGTGTTTTGTAGGAGCCTCATAGACAGAACTATAGGGTCGGCTCTCTTCTCTACACCCATGAATAGCACTGGAAGGGAATTCATGGCCTAAGGGACTATGCAATAGAGAAGGGAATGATTCCTTGTGTTGGGTGTGTGTGGATGTCTTAGGAGTCAAACTAGTTCTGGTGTAGGCATCCTTAGCTCTTCAATGAGCCCACTAGCTTAGTAGACAATGCTTCCATCTCTTGATAATATGATAAACCCAAACATGGATTTGGCTTGACTGAGTTTGAAATATATTTGGCTATGTCTGAGTCTTCTTAGTTTCCTTTTCCTTGGGGAAATCATGCCTAGCTCGGGGGTGGAAGTGTTGTTGAGAGATTAAGGAGCACACTAGCCTATGGTTGGGTGGAACGTTGCAGCGACATAGCTGGTTGCGGGGAGCTTCTTTCGAAGATAAGTATTATTGTGTGATTACTCATGCAACTGTATTGTTTATGTGAATTATTATGAACATGCTAAAATGCGTTGAATGCTTGAATTAAATGTAATTGCTTCCTCTGAATGTTAATCCTTTAGGCATCTTTGTATCTTGGTTCAATGCATTTTATTTTACGTTTTATGGGGCTAAATTTCCAGGTATATAGCAATAATGGCTAGCATTCTCTTCGTCGGTCGAAGTGTCAGGGACTTTATAGTGTGGTATCAGAGCACACGTTGCAGCATGGGCCTTAATGGGCCATGAAGAAGCAATGATAGAGGCAAGGTTACCCTCTGCCCAGCTGAGGAAAAATGAGAAAGACAAGAAAATTTCAAAAAAATTTCTAAGTTTGGAAAATGTCGAATGACTTAGGTTGAAGTCCATCTGATACATCAAATGACTTAGGATGAAGCCCATCCGATACGTCGGATGACCATAGCTAAGTCCATCTGATAAATAACCCGAATGATGAGGAAATTTTGAAAATTTTTCTAAGTGTCAAAATCGTCGGAAGACGTTTGCTGAAGCCAGCCGATACATCGGCTTAATTAGTCGAAGGACCGTTGATGACGTCGGAGGAGAAAATATGAAGGGAACTGAAGGTATCGGCTGGGAGTAGCCGAAGGTATCGGTTGGGTGGAGCCAATGGTCTCTATTGGGGTGAGCTGAGACACAACCGACAAGGAAACCAGAGAAGAAAAATTTTGAAAATTTTTCGAAGTGTTAAAATTATCGGAAGACATTCATTGAAGCGAAGCCGAGGTATCGGAAAGGCTTTCCAAAAGGGAGTTGACGTGACGGTGGAAAGAAGAAGAAGAGAAGAAAAATTCACAATTTTTTATGAGTAGAGAAAATCTTAGAAAAAAATAGAAGATCGGTCAGCCGATGCGTCGGGAGATAGAGGAAGATCGAGCTGATGCGTCGGAAGATAGAGGAAGATCGAGCCGATGTGTGTTGGAAGATAGAGAAAGATCGACCTGAGGCATCGAAAAAGAATAGAATATTGGTAAGCCAATGTGTCGGATGACAGATGAAGATTGATCCGATATGCATCAGAAGACAAATGAAGATCGGTCCTCCGAGGTGTTGGAAGAGTTGTCAACTAGTGACCCAATACATCAGATGGCTAGTTAGGAAGGGATCCGATCAGACTGTTGTTCTTGGTGGAAAGAAAATTATGTATTTTGACAAATTTGTCAACATAGTATTTTTCAAATCCAGGAAAGTAATTATGAACTCATGGTATTGTTATGTAGCTAACAGTTGTGTCTATTAACACATTGTGCATAACTATAGTCACCTTTAGAGGCAGCATTCCACATAGAGTAGTTTTCAAAAATTCGTTCTTGGTTGGGCCAAGATGAGGATCGATGACATGAATGATGCACAGGATCCCTATGAGTTCGAGGAAGATGCTATGGGAGAAAATTTCAGAGTTGGAAATGACGGGACAAAGTCCAATGGGAGAAGATTTCAAGAAACTCCCCCTGATTTTTCTACCACCATGAGGATCGTAAGGGTGGATTTGCAAAGTTGTAGAGAAGACAATGAAAGGATTCTTAAGGCTCAAGAAGATAAAAATTAGATAAATGCAGCTATACCACAGAGTTTTATAGACATCTAGGGAAATATAAACTCTGGGCATTAGACAACTAATCCATAAAGAAGGAAAAGTAGCACCAGGGGAGATTCCCGTAAAAGGTCCCATGTCTCCAGGAGGGTTTCCAAGGATAGAAGGAATACTCCAAAATGGCCTACTAGTGGGTCATCTGATTCTAAAAAAACCAGTGGAGTATCAAGCTCTCCATATCATAGGAATAAGAGGAGGAGACATTATAAGTGTTCGGGTACATAGGGTACTCCCAAAAGACCAAACACCTTGAGTAACCGCTTCACACAAATAGATCATAGATCAACACACCGATGTTTGTCACGTGGTTAAAACCCTCAAGAGGGAAACAGTCCATGACCCCAACCAAATAGCTACTTGGAGCAATTTATTATGCAAAAGAAAAAAAATTACATATGAGCTTCTCATAATCAATCAACTAGCCAAGGACCCTCCATGCTTTTTAAATAGATATCATGGACCAATCGGGTGTTAAGCCACAGATCAATGGTAGATTTGATCTAAGAGAAGTTGAACCATCAGATCACCTTATGTCTAGAACATATCGTGATTGTCAGATTAAAATATTTACAAAGGCATACTAATGCATACTAAAGAAACACACTTTTACCAGACAGATATATCACACAAGTTGATCTTAACTAACTCCTAAGTGTCTAAATATCCTAACATCCCCCCTCAAGAACAACTTGGGATAGGATTGAAGGATTTACAAAAGTGACACTATTAGGAGAAGGAAGGAGGCATTAGAGCCTATCCCCCCTTAAGGACACATTCCTGAACTCCTAACATAGATCGAAGTTTAGAAAACTTCGCTTATGTAAGAGACTTGGTGAAGATGTATGCAACTTGATCATCTGTAGGTAAATAGAGCATTTCAAGAAAACGATCATGAACAAGATTTCTGATGAAGTGCATGTGTAGCTCAATGTGTTTGGTGCGTTGATGTAGAATTGGATCTTTGGCAAGCTTGATGGCACTTTGATTGTTGCACCAAAGTGGAGTAGGATGTTGCTGCTCGAATCCAAACTCTGAAAGGATCCGTCGAAGCCTTAAAGCTTCCTGACTGGAATTAACTGCGACTCAATACTCTGCTTCTGCTAAAGAAATTGCAAGAGCTTGTTATTTCTTACAAGCCTAAGTGACAGATCCAGATCCTAGACTGAAAACATAACATGCAGTAGACTTTCGATCATCAGGATTGCTGGCCCAATTTGAATCAGTGAAACCAACCAACAAAGGTTCCCCCCCTGTACTATAATGAATCCCAAACTGAATTGTACCTCAAATTTATCGAAGTATTCTTTTTGCTGCTTTCCAGTGACTTTCATGAGGTGTTTGCATATAATGGGAAACATGACCAATGGCAAAGGAAAGGTCAGGATGGGAATGATTCAAGTATAAGAGACTACCAACAACCTGATGATACAAGGTGGCATCTACTTCAGGGGAAGTATAAGTGGAAAAAAGTTTGACTCCAAACTGGAAGGGAGAAGGGGCTGGTTTACAGTCTTCCATGTGAAAGCGACGAAGAAGGTCACAAGAATAATTAGACTGGGAAAGAAAGATTCCTTCTTTGGTTTGAAAGACTTGGAGACCAAGAAAATAATGCAAATGTCATAAGTGTGGCATTTCAAAATTTTGCTTAAGACTGGATTTCACATCGGTTATAAGTTTAGGGTCACTACTAGTAAGGATAAGATCATCAACATAAAGAACTAGTATGATGAGATGGTTTCCTACTTTCTTGGTATAGACATTGGGGTCAGAATGGCATCTAGAAAAACTAGTGTCAAGGAGAAAGCTATAGATTTTTGGCATACCAAGCTCTAGGAGCTTGCTTAAGGCCATATAAGGATTTGTTAAGGAGATAGACAAGGCTAGAGTTATCCTGAACATATCCAGGAGGTTGTTCCATGTAAATTTTCTCTTGTAAATCACCATGTAAAAAGGCAGAGTTGACATCCATTTGATGGACTTCCCAGTTATGTAAGGCTACAAGGGAAAGAACAAGGCGGATGGAATTCATTTTTGCGACAGGAGCAAAGGTTTCAATGTAGTCAATCCCCTCAACTTGGGAAATTTTTTTGCAACTAACCTTGCCTTAAGTCTTTCAACACTTCCATCTAATGCATACTTAATTCTGTAGACCCATTTACATCTGATAAGTTTTCTTCCTTTTGGAAGAGGAACAAGATCCTAAGTATCATTCGCCATTAAGGAACGATATTCTTCATCCATAGCTGCATCCCAATTTAGATTTTCTAAAGCTTCTGTAAAAGTTTCTAGATCATGATTCTCAGAATATTGAGCCAAAAGAGAAGAGGCTCACTAAAACTAAGAACGTGTTCGACGTTGATCTCTAGGATCACTGGCAAGATCACTAGTTGCTTCACATGTTGAATGGACCCATCGAGGAAGCATTGGTGCTGGTGCAATTGGAGGAACATGAGCAGGAGGAGGTGAATTTTCATCCTCACTGTTGTCATCATAAATTGGAGTTGGAAACTTGTCAAGGAAGTTGGAAGAAGAACAAGAAGAAAGCACAATCGTCGAATCAGGCTTGCAGGCCAAAGATGGCACACCCGCCAAGTTAGGCTCACAGGCCAAGAGATTTTCATCAAATTTAACATTTCTTCTAATGATTATACCATGAGAATGTGGTTGAAGAATTATATAACCTTTTACATCTTCAGAATATCCAAAAAATATGCACTTTTCAATTTTAGGCTGCAATGCTTTCCGTTTTTCATCCGGAATGTGAGCCCATTCTTCACAACCAAGCACACGGAAGTGACTTACATCTGGTTTAATTTTAATCCATGCTTCTTTTGGTGTTATACCTTGTACAAATTTAGTGGGTGTGTGATTAAATATGTAATTTGCATAATTTAAGGCCTCATCCCAATATTGAAGACTTAGTCCCTTAGATTGGATCATACAATTAGCCATTTATTTTAAAGTGCGGTTCTTTCGTTCAACTACACCATTTTGTTGTGGTGTATATGGAACAATGTGCTATTGTTGGATTCCTTGTTCAGTGCAGAAAGTAGTGAACTTGTTGTTAACATATTCTCCTCCATTTCCAGATCTTAACTTAATAATTTGATGACCAGATTATTTTTCAACAAGGGCCTTGTAGGCCAAGAACATGTTAAATACTTCGATATTAAGTTTTAGTAAGTAAACCTAAGTGCATCTGGAGTAGTCATCCATGAAAGTTAAGAAATATTTGAAACCAGAAAAGGAAGCAGATGGAAGAGTACCACACAAGTCACTATGCACAAGATCCAAGGGAACCGAGGCGTGCCAAGAGGCACGTTTGTCAAAACTATCCTGATGATGTTTTATGAGTACACAACCAGAACAAACACCATCCTTGCAAGATACCATCGGAAGACCAATCACCATATTGTCTTTACATAGTTGTTGCACTGAGAGATAATTTAATTGACCAAATCGCTCATGCCAAAGTTTGCTCAAGTTATCACTATGAGCAACAAAAACTGAAGGAAAAGGTGATGAACCAAAGTTGTTAAATTTGTACAACCTGGTAATATCATCAACAGTTCTAGTAGAAAGGACATTTTGAGGATTTTTAAAATCCTTGATTACAACTTGGTGAGGTATAAACTTCACAATTTTACCTTCACCCAAATGAGTAATTTGATAGACTGATAACAAATTGTAGGAAATTTTCTACTGGAACTATTCCAAATCTTGCAAAACTTACAGATCTATCATCACAAACAAATATTTGTTTGGTGTTACATTCATGCATAGTATAAAATATGGCTTGATCCTTAGCCATATGATAAGATGCTCCAGAATCAATGAGCCATTCATTGGAAGTAGAAGAAGAAGATGTAGTATAAGAGTAACCAGAAGCACAAAGTGCATGTCCATGAGAGGTAGATTCTGAAGACGAATCTAGGCTGATGTGGTGCTTCTTCATTGCTGCTTCCAAGGCTGTCATCTTCTTGAAACACTTATATTCATTATGATTATATTTCTCACAAAAATTGCAATGACGCTCAGTCTTATTTCCTTTTGGCTTGGATCCTTTGTCATTTTTAAAGGAGGAGCTGACTGAGAGGGTTTGGGATCCTTGTTTTTTAGCTTATTATTGTAAAATTTCTGTTTCTTTGGAGGCTTGGACTTTTCTTTTTGTTGGGACAATAAGGCTTTCCCAGATGTATCTGCATTGTTAATTATTCCGAGATGAATGAGCTTATCTTGCACTCTAATTAAGGAATCACAAAAGGATTCAAGACTAGGCTCTTGATAGCTAGCTGCAGTCAAGGATTCTTTCATGGAGTAGAATGTAGATACAAAAACAGAATATGCAGGTCCAAGTTTGGAAATAATATGATAAATACATTATTTTTCTTCTTTCTTAATATTGCATTTTTCACATGAGAGTCTAAGAGTTTTATACTTAGATAAATAGTCCTGAATGTATGAAAAATCATTTGGATTCAAGGAAATCAACTCATTCTCAAGTTGATGAACCCAAATTTTATTGTGTTTACCAAACACAGATTCCAACTTTTCCCAAGCTTTATCAAGTTCATCAATTCCAGATATGTGGAATCGCAAATCAGTAGAGATTGACATCCCAATCAATCCACGAGCTTCATGACATATATTTTCCCATTTAATTTTGTTATCATCATCAGTGGGTTCTATTTCTTTCCCTGAGGTTATCCTGAAAAGTCCCCTACTTCGCAGAACATCCTCCATAGGAGATTTCCATGAGAAATAGTTAGAACTTGTAAGTATAATATCACAAGGGGCGGCCATATTATAAATTAATGGCTGAAAGAATAGAAACTAACTATTTGGATGCAAATAAATAAAAAAATATGCGGTTTAAAAAAAAACGTTACTGAAAACTGATTCTGGCTGATGAAGTTATGCTTGATCAAAGAAAATGTTGAAGATGTCTCCAATAGTGACATGGCAGATATTAACTTGACCAACTAAAAAAAAGAAACTCATCTTCTCAAGATCAACCTTTGAAAATCACTTTACAATAAAGTTTCTTTTAAGTGAATCACTTTTGTAGAATAAGTGATGTTCACTTTTACAATAATGTTACTTTAAATAGTGCGGCAATAAATTAAAAGACTTAAGCGACTCGCTTTTTATTTTATTTTATTTAAGTGTGATGCACTTTTACAATAAAGTAACTTGAAAATAGAAATTGCATGCACTAAAAAGTAGCTTAATAAGACTTGAACTCAAGACCTATTAAGGAATAAAGCAACTTTGAACCAAGTGAGCTAAGTTTAAAAGGTATGTAAAATAATGGAAAGAGGAAGGGTTTTTTTTCTTTTTAACTCTTCTCTCTCGTTCTCTGTGCTTGCCTTTTTTTTTCTATAAATCACAAAAAAAATGAAAAACAAAAACAAAAAGTTTTTTCCACACAATGGGGTTAGATCTTGGTTAGCTTACCTAGAAATTCTACATTTCAAGTTTTCTCACTGTTTCTGATTTGTTGTGATCGCACAAGGTGCACAACAAAGAGCATACGTAGCCAGGAAGACAAGAAAAACAAAACTTTCCCTTTCTGTTTCTGATTTGCCGCGATCACACAAGGTGCACGGAAAAGAGCATACGCAGCCAGGGAAGGCAATAGTCCGAGACTAAAACTGATAAAATATGAGAGATTTAAAAAAAAAATTAAATAAATCCGTCACTATAACATTATACCTTCAGATTTTTCGAAATGGGTGTTTCTAGATCAAACAGAAATGGTTTTCAGTAAAATGAAAACTATTTACCAATGGAAATGGTGCTCTGGAAGCAATGGAATAAATCCCATAGGCCAAAAATGAAAAGAAACTCAAGAACCAGAAACCCTTTCAAAGTTTCGGCAACATTGGTTCCAGATCTTGATCAAAACGGAAAGCAGCTCTTGATAAACGCTTTGATACCATGTTCGGGTACACAGGGTACTCCAAAAACACCGAACACCTTGAGCAACCGCTTCACACAAATAGATCACAGATCAACACACTGATGTTTTTCATGTGGTTAAGACCCTCGAGAGGGAAATGGTCCATGCCCCCAGCCAAATAGCTACTTGGAGCAATTTATTATGCAAAAGAAAGAAAATTACATATGAGCTTCTCATAATCGATCAACTAGCCAAGGACCCTCCATGCTCTTTAAATAGAGATCATGGACCAATCGGGTGTTAAGCCATGGATCAATGGTAGGTATGATCTAAGAGAATTTTAACCGTCGGATCACTCTATGTCTAGAAGATATCATGACCGTTAGATTAGAATATTTACAAATGCATACTAATGCATACTAAAGAAACACACTTTTACCTAATGGATATATTACACAAGTTGATCTTAACTAACTCCTAAGTGTCTAAATATCCTAACAACAAGAACAATTCACGAGATGAATTAAAAAAGGCAAGGCCTCCTACTTTTAATGGTGAGGTCAAGACTGGTTAAGATGCTGAGGCTTGGCTTCTTGGGACGAGGAAGTATTTCCAAGTCCAAGACTATTCTGGAAATATGAAAGCAAGGGTATCTATTTTCAATTTGACTAGGAGAGCATCCATATGGTGGGAACACCATAGAGAAGTAAAGAAGGTTAATGAAAGAATAATTGTGCGAAAACAATTCAAGAAGTATTTCAAGCAGAAGTACCTCTCTGACAGGTATTATGATGATAAGATTTAAGAATTCCATGAGCTGAGATTGAGATAGCAGACTATGGAAGAGTATGCAAACAAGTTCTTGGAGCTGTTGAGGTATGTCAAAGATGAGGAGGTGAAGATCCAACATTTCTTGAGTGGCTTTCCTCAGTCTTACAAAGACAGAATCGAGTTTTATGAACCTAGAACTCTTCAAGAAGCAATAAGGAAGGCTAAGTATTGCTATGAGCAAAGAAAAGGTAAACCTAATTACCATAAGACATGGAAGGACAAGAAGAATGAGAAGTCTGACCAAAGGAAGAAAGGCCTCAAACGTTCTAATTTCAGCAATCAGTAGAAGCAGCCATAACAAGATGCGAGTAAGC
Organism: Pseudotsuga menziesii; assembly: GCA_001517045.1. Lineage (NCBI taxonomy): Eukaryota > Viridiplantae > Streptophyta > Pinopsida > Pinales > Pinaceae > Pseudotsuga > Pseudotsuga menziesii. Next base: position 112,656 of record LPNX010885815.1, read on the forward strand.
TAACTGGAGTGGTGGGAGAGAAGCCAAGAGATCTGCAGCAAAAGAGAGAACCTCTCCAATGTTGGAAATGTGCAGGACCCCACATGCGCAGAAATTGTCCACTTGAGAATGAAAATGCAAGGCCAGCTTACAACATTCAAGAAGCAGAAATAGTGGATCAAGTAGCAAGGGCTGTCCCTAGGATTTATGCAGCACTGGAGGACTGCTAGGTAGATCACCAACCAACCATGGTTGAAGTTGTAGATAAGATTGTTGAGCAATCTGTTTCTATTTTGACTGACCCTGGTTCTACTCATAGTTACATTACCCCTAAAGTAGTGGAGATTTGTGCTTTTAAGAAAGTAAAGCATAGAAAATATTGGTTAGTTCAGCTAGCCACTAGAACTAAGAGAAAGGTTAGTGAAGTGGTAGAGAAATGTCTATTGGTCATGAATGGATTGGTCACTTGTGTAGATCTGAATGTCCTACCACTTGGTTACTATGATGTTCTCATTGGAATGGATTGGTTAGAAGATCACAGGGTAAAGCTTGACTGTTACAATAAGACTTTCAAATGCATGGATGAAGAAGGGAACCCAGTTGTGGTAAGAGGTATCCCAAAGGCGATTTTCGTGAGGCAGATTTCAGCAATGCAGTTAAAGAAGTTCTATAGGAAAGGTTGCCAGTTGCATGCAGCTCATATTTTGGAGGCAACAGAGGATGAATCTCCTAGGTTAGAGGACTTTCAGGTATTGCAGAATTCAGGGATGTGTTCCCTGATGAGATTCCAGGGCTTTCTCCAAAGAGGGACGTTGATTTCATAATTGAACTTGTGCCAGGATCAGCACCATTGTCCAAGACACCCTACATAATGAGTACACCTGAGATGTTAAAACTGAAGATGTAACTGCAAGATTTGTTGGAAAAGAAGTATATCAGGCTGAGTGTGTCTCCTTGGGGAGCACCAGTTCTGTTTGTAAAGAAGAAATATGGTACACTGAGGTTGTGTATTGATTACAAACAGCTAAACAAAGTTACTATGAAGAATAAATACTCGTTGCCTAGGATTGACGACCTCTTTGATCAAATGAGAGGAGCAAAGGTATTTTCCAAGATTGACTTGAGGTCTGGTTACCACCAGGTGAGAATCAAGGATGAAGACATTCATAAGACAGCCTTCAGAACAAGGTATGGACATTATGAGTTTGTAGTGGTATCATTTGGTCTCATAAATGCACCAGCTACATTTATTTGCCTTATGAACAGTGTCTTCAGCAGGTATTTGGACAAGTTTGTTCTTGTTTTCCTTGATGACATTCTTATTTATTATAAGAATAAGGAAGAGCATGAAGAGCATTTGAGATTGACATTGCAATTACTCAGGGAGCATCAGATGTATGCAAAGCTAAGAAAGTCTAACTTTTGTAGAGATAGAATTTAGCATTTGGGTCACATTATCTCAGAAGAGGTTATATCTGTGGACCTTGAAAATATTGAAGCCATTATGAATTGGCCTACTCTCAGAAATGTGACAGATGTAATATCTTTTATGGTACTTGCAGGATACTACCAAAAATTCATTGAAGGATTCTCCAAAGTTGCACATGCCATCACTTCTTTGCAAAAGAAGGGGATAAATTTTGAATGGACATCGAGGTGTGAAGAAAGCTTCCAACAATTGAAAAATATTCTCACCAGCGCACCAGTATTGAAAGTTGCAGACCTAGAGAAAGATTTTGTGGTATGTACCAATGCGTGTAGACAAGGGCTTGGAGGAGTCCTTATGCAAGACAACCATGTGATATGTTATGAGTCAAGAAAGTTGAAGGAACTTGAGAAAAACTATGCCACCCATGATCTAGAGCTTGCAGCCATATTACATGCTCTCAAGATGTGGATGCATTACTTAATGGGCAAAAGATTTGAGCTAAGGACAGACCATTGTGGTTTGAAGTATTTGTTTGATCAGCCTATTTTCAATGCTAGGCAAGCGTGATAGATGGAGTTTTTATGCGAGTTTGACTTTGAAATCAAGCACATAAAGGAAAAAGAGAACAAATTAGCTAATGTGATCAGTAGGAAGGTGCAAGAAATGCATGTGGCATCTCTTAGTATTTGCCAATCATATTTGAGGCATCAGATTGTTAATCATATTGCTGCAGATGAATTATATGAGCAGGTAAAAGACAAATTGCAATAGCAAAGTCTTGAGAAGAGGTATGAGGGATATAAATTGGAAGAAGATGGACTTCTTACTTATAAATGCATAATTTATATTCCAAATGTAGAGGAGTTGAGGAGAGTTGTTATGGATGAAATCCATCAAGCTCCATATTCCAGTCACCCAGGATATCAGAAGACAATTGCTACAGCCAGAAAGCAGTACTTTTGGCCAAGAATGAAAAAGGACATGGCTGAATACATTTCAAGGTGCATGAAATGTTAGCAGGTAAAGGTTGAGCATCAACACCCTGCAGGTTTGTTGCAGCCTTTGCCAGTTCTAGAATGGAAATGGGAAATTATTTCCATGGATTTTATTACATGATTTCCAATGACTTGCAGACAACATGATTCCATCATGGCTATGGTAGACAAGTTGACAAAGGAAACGGATTTCATACTGGTTAAGTCTATGCATAATACTAATGACATTGCAAAGGTCTTCATGAAAGAGATTTTCAAATTGCTTGGATTACCTAAGGAAATATTCTTTGGCAGAGATGTCAAGTTCACTTCCAATTTTTGGAAGGGGTTGTTTGCAGATTTGGGTACAAAGCTAAACTTCAGCACTGCATACCATCCTCAGATGGATGGGCAGACAGAGAGAGTTAACCAAGTTCTTGAAGATATGCTTCACATGTACGTGATGGATAAACCAACCAAGTGGGAAGATTACTTACACTTGGTAGAGGTTGCTTATAACAATGGATAGAAAGCATCCTTGGGGATGAGCCTGTATGAAGCTTTTTATGGCAGAAGGTGTAGGACACCAGTGACTTGGGATAATCCAGTGAACAGGGTTGTGCTTGGTCAAGAATTGCTCAAGGAGATGGAACAAGAGGTTGTAAAGATCAGACACAATTTGAAAGAAGCCCAGGACAGATAGAAAAGCTATGCAGATAAGCATAGGGTGAACATAGAGTTCAGTGTTGGGGATCATGTTTACCTCAGAGTGAGGGAAAAGAAGAGTTCCTTGAAGCTTGGAAGTTGTGCCAAGTTGTCACCTAGATATTGTGGGCCGTTTGAAGTGCTTGAAAGAATAGGGCCAGTTGCATATAGATTTGCATTTCCTACTAGCACTAGAGCTCATAATGTTTTTTATGTTTATTTGCTTAAGAAATATGTAGATGATCCTAACCATGTGATAAATTGGGATGTGATTCAGGTGGAACCCGAGGGAGAGTTCCAAATTGAGCCAATGCGCATCCTCAACAGGAAGGTCACAATGCTCTGAAACCGAGCCATAGGGCAGGTAAAGGTGCAATGAGAGCACTTCAGTCCTGAAGAGGCTACATGGGAGCTGAAGGATGCCATGTGATTGGCACATCCATTTTTTTTCAATTCTGCGGAACACCGAGGTGGTACTAGTGTAGCATTTTGTTTAATTTTGTAAAGCACTGAGGATAGTGCTATTGAAGGGGGAAGGGAATGTAACACCCTGGTTTTGACCCCATTGCATTAATGTATATGATATATACATATGATAATAAATTATGGTGTGGAGCTAAAGGAAAAATCCCCACCATCGATTTATCGTTTTATGTTCCGGTGATTAAAATCGTTGCCGAAGGAATATTGCGTGTTAGCCGCCATTATAATTTTTGGCATCATGTAATTATGCGTTTTAATTAAAATACCCACAATCAAGTATGTCAATGCAACCATAATGAAAAGGGCATGATTTTCCTAAGGATAGGGAGGGAAATTATTTAAACCTTTGGGCCAATGGGGAAAAGCTAAATGTCAAAGGGAGAACCCATCAATCACTCAACTTCCCATTTTGTCTTTTCCCCTAATCATTAAATTCTGCCAGAATTTGGTTGAGTTAGTTATTACATGGGGATGGGAAGAGTATGGGCAGCAATTTCGAATTTGGGGAAAACCCATTTTTGGGGTAAATCAGTTTTGACTTTTGGGGAAAGAAAACACCCAAAAATGCATGCCATTTGCCCATACACCCATGTTCTTCATTTTTGGGCTCACGAAAGGAAGCTTAGGAGATGTTCTTACCTCCATGAGTTTATTGGTTGTGTGTTCTTCCTTCACGATTTGGGCTCCTAAGCGCTTTTATCAGTATCATTCACCCATGTTGGGGCTCCCTCAAGTGGCTGGGCATTTCCTAAGTGTGAAATCCACGATTTTGGATTGTTGTGTATTTCTTCCTCATGTGGACAGACATTTTTCATTTTCCTGGTGGATGAGAATTTCGTTTTTGTGATGTTCTTGCGGTTGAATTTCTTCCCCAATGTTTTCTGTTGCATTTCCCTAATGGTTGTCAAGATGAAAATCGTTTTTGTATTTCCCAGCATTGTAATTATTGTGTATGTTATTCGTTTTTGGCCACGTTAGGGACAAAACACCCCTGGGATACATTTTGTTGTTAGTGGGTTGTTCTTACCCTCCATGGAAATTAATTCTATGGCCAAATTATTTTCCTAAACCTAGGAATGGTGTATATTGCTGCTGTGTGTGCAATTGGTCTTTGGACTATGTAGGAGTGGGAAGGAGTTTGCTTGAAAAACCTAGTGTTTTGTAGGAGCCTCATAGACAGAACTATAGGGTTGGATCTCTTCTCTACATCTCCTGAATAGCACTGGAAGGGAATTCATGGCTTGAGGGACTACGCAACAGAGAAGGGAATGATTCCTTGTGTTGGGTGTGTGTGGATGTCTTAGGAGTCAATCTAGTTCTGGCGTAGGCATCCTTAGCTCTTTAATGAGCCCACTAGCTTAGCAGACAATGCTTCCATCTCCTGATAATATGATAAACCCAAACATGGCTTTGGCTTGATTGAGTTTGACATATCTTTGGCTATGTGTGAATCTGTTTAGTTTCCTTTTCCTTGGGGTAACCATGCCCAGCTTGAGGGGACAATGTTTCTGAGAGATTAAGGAGCACACTAGCCTATGGTTGGGTGGAACGTTGCAGCAGCATAGCTGGTTGCGGGGAGATTCATTCGAAGATAAGTATTCTTGTGTGATTACTCATGCAACTGTATTGTTTATGTGAATTATTATGAACATGCTAAAATGTGTTGAATGCTTGAATTAAATGTAATTGCTTCCGCTGAATGTTAATCCTTTAGTCATCTGTGTATCTTGGTTTAATGCATTTTATTTTACGTTTTATGGGGCTAAATACTCGTGCAGATAGCAGTAATGGGTAGCGTCCTCTTCGTTGGTCTGAGGGCCCGGGACGTTACAACTTACGTGGTTAGATCTTTTTTTTGAGAAAACAGTTGAGTCATCTTGATATATTTCGATTATTTTTCCTATAATCTCTTTGAAGGAAAAATCCATGGCTCTTTAGAAGGTGGCACCATAATTTAATAAGCCAAAAGGAATTCTTAAAAAGTTATAGGTGCCCCAAGGTGTGACGAATGTAGTTTTATGTTGATCCTCTTTATTGACCAACACTTGGTTATAACCCAGAAATCCATCCAACATGGACATCATTCCTGATCCCATCACTCTTTGAAGCAATGTTTCCATATCGGGCAATGGGTAATTATATTTAAGGCATGATGTATTCAGATTTCTGAAATCTATACATATTCTAATTGATCCATTATTCTTTCTGAGAACAACTAAGTTGGAGAACCATGATGAATGTCTTGTAGGTGCTATGATCCCAGCTGCTAACATCTTCTGAATCTCCTTCTGCACAATGGGGTCCAACTTAGGATTTATTCGCCTAAGTTTTTGTCGGAAAGGCTTGACCTCCTTAGCCTCTTCTGTGAGGGGAATAGTGTGTTGAAACACATCTTCCCGATAGGATTTAAGCTCATCATAACTAAAGTCCAACACATCTCTATATTCTTTGATTAAGTTAATTAAATTGTTCCTTTCCTTTTTTGAAGTGCCTTTTGCAATTTTTATTAACTTGGGATCTTTATCAGTTCCTATGTATATTTCCATATAATCCCCAATTTTTATTTCTTCTTTTTTGTTTTTATGCCGATCTTGTCGATCAAACATATTTTCAAAATCTATAAGGCTACTTGGGATGTGATTCCTTTCATTATCCTTGCATTCCTGATACTCTTTACCCTCCTGGTGATAACTGATCTTGCAACCTTCAAACTCTTGGAGATTATGGATGAATATCAAGAGTTTCTCATCATCTTTAAACACCTGCCCGTGATCTACATTATCTGGAATTGAAGGTCTGAAATTAATTTCCATTTTTCCATTCCCATTAATCATTTCATCTGAAGGTTGAAGGGTGGATGCTGCTACCTCCAAATCGTCTACTAACCCATTCATTTCCCTAGGGACATTTTGAATGTTAAGTGCATCAAACCAGTCCATGGTGTCCCATATGGAATTTCTATCCTTCCTTAGTTTGTCATTTTTTCAATGATACTGATTCTTAATCTGGAGGACAACTAAGTATGAATCACCTTTTATGTTCAACATCTTTATCCCCATGTCTTTAGCAGTTTCTAACCCTAGAATCAATGCCTCATACTTAGCTACATTGTTTGATGCTTCAAACTCTAATCTAAAAGCAAATTTGTAGACTTTATTTGTAGGAGAGATGATCATGATGCCTGCACCCTTTTTGGCTTTGGAATAAGCCCTGTCAATGTACATTTTCCAAACCTCATCTATCTTTTCATCTTTAATGTTTTCCTTAATAGGGGCCATGAAATTTGACAAGATAGCATAGTTTCCAAAGTTATCAGTGCAATGTACAAATTCATTTCCAGGCTTTTAGGGTTTTCTACATGCTGTTTCCTTGGCTTCTCTCTATGGAGTATCACCCTAGTGTTTTCTGACCTAGGTATAGTAGCATATTGTTGGTAATAACTCCCGATTCAATTCTATTCATGGCTAAAACATTTATTTATACATTACAATGTGGCGGTTGAGAACCAGCCGTTTCACCTTCCTATCTATTCATATTCATATTTATTATTTATTTACAATAATCCCGACGGATTATTCTAACAATCCCCCTCTTAATCCGAAGGGGTGTTCATAAGTCCGAGCATGTTTCTGAATCTTTCAAACTTTTCTCATCCAAGCGCTTTGGTGAAGATGTCTGCAACTTGATCATTTGTGGAACAATGTCGAAGATGGACTATCTTGGCCTCTACATGATGTCGAATCAAATGATACATTGTGTTGATGTGTTTGGTTCGATCATGGAATCTAGGATTCTTAGCCAACTTGAATGCAGAAGTATTGTCGACCAACAATGGAGTGGAGTTCTCTTGTTTTTCTTGCAAATCTTCAAGTATCTTCCTGAGCCATACTATTTCTTTCGTTGCTTCAGCTGCAGCCACATATTCTACTTCTGTTGTTGAATCTGCTGGAACTGACTGTTTGCGTGATCTCCATGAAACCGCTGCTGATCCAAGACTCATAGTGTATCCAGAAGTTGATACTCCTGTCTCCTTATCGCCATCAAAATCTGAGTCTGAGTACCCAATAAGTTTGAAGTAATCCACTTTAGAGTACTTGAGTCCAACGTCTTGAGTCCCCTTCAAGTATCTTAGAACCCTCTTTGCAGCTGACCAGTGTCCTTCACAAGGTTTATGCATGAACCTTGAAATTATTCCAACAACATAAGAAATATCTGGTCTAGTTGTTGTAAGGTAGATAAGACTTCCTACAAGTTGTCGATACTTGGTCGCATCTTCAAATTCTTTTCCTTCGCTTGATGTGAGCTTCATTTTCTGTTCCATTGGAGTAGATATAGGATTGCAATCCGTCATGCAAAATTTGTTTAGTAGTCCTCCAACATATTTTTTCTGAGATAGGAATATATACTTAGGATGTTGAGTGACTTCAATTCCTAAGTAATAGTGGAGATGTCCCATATCTGTCATTTCAAAGATCTTTTTCAAATCTTTCTTTATGGATGATATATAGCTCTGATTGTTCCTTGTCATCAAAAGATCATCTACATACACCACAAGATACACAACAGATCTTCCAACTTTCTTTATAAATAATGTTGCATCATCAAGATCAAAATGTTTGAAATTTAACTTCAAAAGATGCTCGGTTAACTTTTCATACCATGCACGAGGTGCTTGTTTTAGGCCATACAAGGATTTGACAAGCTTGCATACCTTTTGTTCTTTTCCTTTCACAACAAAGCCTTCTGGATGAGACATGAAGACATTCTCTTTCAAGTCTCCATTCAAGAAAGTAGTCTTCACATCCATTTGATGAACTTTCCACCCTTTTTGAGCAGCTAAAGAAGGTAAGGTTCGGATGGTAGCCCATTTTGCTGTAGGAGAAAATGTTTCTTCATAGTCAATTCCTTCTTTCTGTGCATAGCCTTTTGCTACAAGCCTCGCTTT